>QVXC01000245.1:0-50325 GCA_003501895.1 Phaeosphaeria sp. A1 3.1a
CAGGGAGAGATACGCATCCCCGTTCTCCGCAAATGGGGACATCCATGGTTCCATCTGAACAAGAGAGAGCAGGCAACGGTGTTCCTGACAGAGACAGAGCTGAGACGTCTACATCGCCGGTTTGGACACCCAGCTGTTACGCGACTGGTCAAACTTTTGAAGGATGCTGGCCATGAGGACTTTGAAGAGAGAACCCTAGAGGAGATCACCAAGTTCTGCCACCACTGCCAGCTCCATAGCTCCGCGCCACGCCGATTCAAATTCTCCCTCAAGGATGATCACCACTTCAACTATGAGATCCTAGTAGACGTGATGTACCTGAGCAACAAGCCAGTATTACATGTAGTTGATTCCTCAACCGCGTTCCAAGGCGCAAGGTTCCTTAGCGCCATCTCAGCAAAAGAGACATGGCAGGCACTGAGGATGCTATGGATTGACACGTATCAGGGACCACCTGATATCATCACGCACGACGCAGGCACAAATTTCGCGAGCGCAGAGTTCCGAGCAGAAGCAAAGATCATGGGAGTCACGTGCAAGCAAGTACCTACAGAGGCGCACTAGTCTATTGGCAAAATCGAGAGGTACCATGCACCTATACGCCGCGCATGGGATATACTCTATGCAGAACTAGCTAAGACCATGTCCGACGACGCTATCCTTCAGATGGCTGTGAAAGCTGTCAACGACACCGCTGGGCCCGATGGGCTAGTCCCGACGTTACTAGTCTTTGGAACGTACCCACGAATGACTGCAGAGTCACCGCCATCCCCGTCAATGGTCAAGCGCAGCGAGGCTATCCAAAAGGCTACAAAAGCTCTACGTAAGATCGCTGCAGAGCGCCAAGTTACAGACGCCTTGAACACCCGCAATGGACCAGCCACTGCAGACATGCTCGCGCTCCCACTCCAGAGCGAAGTCTTGGTATAGAGAGAGAGTGATGGCTGGAATGGCCCGTACAAGATCGCCAGTACAGACGGCCACAACGTCACTGTTGACATGGTCAATGGTCCAACAACATTCAGATCAACTGTCGTCAAGCCATACTACAGACCAGACCACCTTTGGAGCGACCCTGGTGCGCCACGCACGCTACATGAACCACATAACGCAGAGGAGGTAGCAGTACCTCCTGCAGCGCAACCACGTAAAAGAGGCCGCCCTCTAGGATCAAAGAACAAGCGCAAGGCGCACGCGTACATCACCAAGAAGGAGGAGGACGCTCTTGAGCTAGCTATCAAGCTACGTAACGAGGGGATTATCACAACCCCAGGCGCACCCTTTGAGGCGTCTGATGATCAAGAGATTAGTGATCTTGTAGGACGTGGAGTGTTCAAGTTCGAGCAGTACAACGAAAGGTTACACAGTAAGATCCGGATCTTCAAGTCACGCCTGGTACGAGAAGTCAAGGGTAAGACAACCAAGCCCTACGAGAAATCCCGTCTAGTTATCCAAGGCTACCAGGACCATGGCAAGGAGGCTATCTTGACGCAGTCTCCAACTATCCAACGATGTAGCCAGCGCCTTATCATGTCACTGGCGCCTGTGCTAGTACAACGCGGCATGAGCGTTAAGCTACGAGATATCACGCAGGCGTATCCGCAGGCGCAGACAACACTGAAGCGGACGATACTCGCCCACCTCCCTACTGAGCTGATGACCCGATATCCAAAAGGCACGCTACTTCATGTGATCAAGCCGCTGTATGGAATCGCAGAGGCAGGAGTCCACTGGTGGACAACGTACCATGGCCACCACTGCAAGGAGCTCGACATGTCGACATCTACGTACGACCCATGCCTGCTGATCACAAACAGCGACACTAACAGCTTTGGAATTGTCGGCATGCAGACAGACGACACTCTCATGCTAGGGACAGCTGCGTTCTCGTCACTTGAAGAGAAAAAGATTCAGAAGGCAGAGTTCAGATCAAAGCCAAAATCTATCCTGACACCAGAGGTGCAATTGGACTTCAATGGATGTACACTTACGATGGACGATAGCAGAGCCCTGAACCTTAGGCAGAAAGGACAAGGAGGAAGGATCAAGCTCGTAGATATCAGATCACCTGATCGCGCGCAGCAGTACACAGAGCAGCGCGCCCGAGGAGCATACATCGCATCAACGTGCCAACCAGAGGCGTCATTTGATCTATCTGTCGCCGCCCAAGCGCAGCAGCCATCAGATAAGGACATCAACGCGCTCAACAAGCGACTGAAATGGCAGATGGAAAATCTCGATCGTGGTCTGCGCTACATCACTGTCAACCTCACAGAGGCTAAGTTGATGGTGTTTGTAGATGGCTCTTTCGCCAACAACAAGGACCTCAGCTCACAGCTAGGCTTTATCCTGATGCTCATCAACGAGTCTACAGACTCCAACAACACCTTCACGATCCGTGGCAATGTGATCCACTACAGCTCTACAAAATGCAAGCGCGTCACACGCAGCGTACTAGCATTAGAGATCTATGGCATGGTCAACGGTTTTGACATGGGCATCGCTATTGCTACCACATTGAGGATGGTCACTGAACGACTTGGACTACCGACAATCCCACTAGTCATTTGTACAGACTCGTACTCCCTGTACGAGTGCCTAGTAAAGCTTGGGACGACAAAGGAGAAGCGACTCATGATCGACATCATGGCACTACGCCAGTCATATGAGCGTCGCGAGATCACAGAGATCCGCTGGATCAACGGGGACGACAACCCTGCAGACGCCTTTACTAAGGCATCTCCAAACCACGCTCTAGAACGCTTCATCACTAGCAATGAGCTCACAGTCCGAGTCGAGGGATGGGTCCAGAGGCCAACAAACTCTGAGACTTGATGCTATACACACACAGTCGCTACCAATATACACCGCTACTAGCAGCACCTGCAGATTTCCTAACTATCCAGAAAGAAAAGACTTCCAGTGTCGGATCACAGGTATCGTCAACACCTCAGCTACGCGATCAGACGCACTGAGCGCAGCGCCCGAGCAGCGCACTGATCGCAGCGTCGTAGCAGCGCTCAGACCAGAACCCCTGAGTTCGCTCGCATGTAGCTCTCTTCTTCCATAGAATCAACCACCGAACAGAATGCATTTATAGTTATCGTTATTTCCTTTACGCACTAGTGCGAGTACCTACCAACAGATAGTCTAGTAACACAGAGCTCGCGTGTAACAACACCACTAACAGTCAAAATCCATCGCGCGTAGAGAACAATCAATCAATCAAATCACTCATTACATATATCGACCCTCGTTGCAACGAAGTACTGATTCAACAGCCTATTGCCGTATCAACAGGCCTAGAGAATATCATTCATTGTCTGTGGCTGTCGGATCACAAGTATCGTCAACATCTCAGCTACGCGATCAGACGCACTGGCCGCAGCGTCGTAGCAGCGCTCAGACCAGAACCCCTGAGTTCGCTCGCATGTAGTTCTTCTTTCATAGAACAATCAACCACCGAACAGAATGCATCTATAGTTATCGTTATTCCTTTACGCACTTGTGCGAGTACCTACCAACAGCGGCTGAGTTTCCGAAGCCTGTGAAAGGGAGAGTATTTGATAAAAAAGGCAGATAAAATTCAACGAATATTTATACCCCATCGCCTTCCTACTCGCAAAACTCGCATCATGTCCGAGTGTCCTCCCGTTTTCGAAACATTCCCTACATGACAACCTACAAATCCCAGGACTCATGTACGCTACCAGTCGACACATTTGCAAGCGCCTTCCTCAGAACATAATGCCAAGCACAACTTCTTTTGGTAAGAAGAACCGAGGCGAAGACAACATAAGACAATGTTGTTCCATTTTTATCTATTAAACATCGACAACGATCGTGAAAAAGAGTGAAACAGCTCAGCAGCAAGATGTTTATACACCACTCCCCTCTATCAGCACGACCAATCACAACAGTCAGAAGTCATGTAACGACTGTGAGGATTCTTTAACAATTTCTCAAATTTCATAAGGCAAGCAACTCGCTCCCGCACATAATGAGTTGCGAAAGATCTTTTGGGAAGAAGAAGGGAAGCGAAGAAAACATGTACTGCAGGTCAGCGACATTTTGGACTTTTGAAGAAAGAGAATGTATTGTAAAGGGACGTGGAAGGAACAGCGGAGAGATATTTATACTCGATTACGCTAGACGAACGCTAGCGATGATGCTCCATGCGAGCGTGCAATTGGGCGTGTTCTTCGAACATGACTTCCATGATTGATTAGGTTGATACGAGAGCCTGGTAAGGGCATGCTGGAAGGGCGGGGGGCCATGATGCTGCGCGAGATATTTTTCGAGTCATCCAATGTTGTCAAGAAGACATGGCGCCGCCTTTCGAAGCACATCACAAAATGCAACTCATCACACAGTTTGCAAGAACGTATATATAGATGTGGTATCATCACTCATGTCTCATTTCGTTATTACAGGATTCTAGTCCCAGTTCCGTGCCATGACGCCTGTCGGCGCCTATTCCCAGCCAACGCCAGTGGCACTTTTATCTTCCGCAAATCTTCCCGACGTCTATCCCCATAGCTTTCACGCCGGTCAAGCCATCATTCTTACCCACTCACAGCTTACCGGCGGATATTCAGCTGCCGCCCTGCACCTTCTTGACGATGGGCAGGACCTTCTCGTAGAGAGGGTGTGACTTGTCGAGACCGTTGACCTTGGTGACGACGTCCTCGGCCGAGTTCTCCTTGAGGATCTTGGCCAGCTCGGCGGACTCCTCGTCGCCCTCAACGTTCTGGAAGCGGTAGGCCTGCTCGATGGCACCGAGGAGCGCATCGACAGACTCGCCGCGCTCAGCCAGCTGAGCAGCAGGTCCGACGAATCGCTCCTTGCGGGAGAGCTTGCGGAGAGGCGCACGGCCGACGCGCTCGACGTTGTCCTTGAGGACCGGGTTTGAGATGCGCTTGATGATAGACTCGACGTAGGCCTCCTGCTCCTTCTTGTCGACGCCGTGCTTGGTGACGATGAGGTGGGCGGTCTCCTTGACGGCGCTGCGGACAATGTCGTGGAGCTTCTGGTCTTGCAGAACCTCGTGGATGTACTGCTTCTTCGCCTGGTGGCCGTAGTACGCAGCAGTGGCGTGGGAGGTGTTGACGGTGAAGAGCTTGCGCTCGATGAAGGGCTCGAGGTCGTCGACGTAGTGGATGCCCTTGACGTCGGGCTTCTTGCCGCCGTTCTCGAATGGCTTCTGCTCGACGCACCACTCGAAAAACTTCTCGATCAGGACGTTGAGGCCGGAGTTCTCAGGCTGGACAGGCACAATTCGGTCAATGGCCGAGTTGGCAAAACGGGCCTTCTTGTCCAGGTTCTTCTTCGAGTCCTCGCTCAGCTTGGGCTCGATGAAGCCCTTCCATGTGGTTGTGGCGTTGATGGCGTTCTCGCAGGCAATGACGGCGAGCGGGTAGTCGAGCGTGCGGGCATCGATGGCCTTGGCGACGGGCTCAGCGACGAACTTGAGGATGTTGGGGCCGACAGCGCAGGTGACGACGTCGGCGGAGGCAATCTCTTGGATGACCTTGTCCATCTCGTGCTTGGAGTTGAGGGCGCGGTAGTGGTCGATGGTGAACTCCTTCTGGCCGTCGTCGCTGATCTCGGTGACGGTGTATGAGGACGACTTCTGGAGAGCCTCGATAATGCTGTCCATGACGTCGACAAACACGACCTCGTAGCCCGAGTTGTGGAGGAACTCGGCGACGAAGCCACGGCCGATGTTGCCTCCGCCAAAGTGAACGGCCTGGCGGGTGTGTTAGGAGGGGTAGATGGTTGTTTACGCGTCGGGTACTCACCTTCTTGTCGTAAGACATGGTTGTGTGTGTTGTGGGAGGGATTGTAGGTGAGATTGTGGGGCAGTACTGGAGGGGTGTCAATTGGGTACCGCAAAGGATACGAGTAGTGGAGAAGAGGCAGTGGAGAGGTGAGAGAGGTTTTGTTGGGAAGAAGGGGAGGAAGTGGTGGTGGGGTATTTGTAGTAGGCAGGAGCAAGGGCCTGGTATGGGTATGGGGTGAGGCGTACCTGGCCAGAGGCTGCCGTTGGTCAATGGGTGGGGCGGTGTGCGGCGGATGGTCAATGGTGCAGTAGGCGCGTGGAGGGTGTTTGGACGCGAGATGCAGGTCAATGTTGGGGCGCGGAGGTTGAGTGAGCTGGCGAAGCAGATACCCCGCTACTGGGCGGTGACGACATGGTACAGCCTCCGATTGGACACGAACATGACGAGCAGGCACAAACTGTGCGTGTAACACCTGTTAAGGCATGCAAAAGCAAATAGCTCGCGGGCGTGGGACGTGGCATTGGCCTCGCGCCTGGCGGGTTGACAGTACCCCACCAATTTTGAGGCTCAGACGCGCTGCCAGAGAGCCATATTAATCGCGCAGTCGCGAAGCCCAACGGTGCATGTGTCAGGGCGCTCTCGGCCGTGGAAATCTGGCCAGCATGCGCTGCCTCAACAACACGATTTGTCGATAAACAACGATCGTGAACTCGCTGTTGCGACGTCATAGTGGTTCTCCCGCAGTTAGCTGGCGCCAAGATGGCCGGACTGTGGATTCTGACATGGACATGCTCGTGTCGTGGTGGGGTCACCGGAGCGCAGGCCAGACCAGGCGGACGTTGACAGACAAGATCGTCATCGACTTTGAATGTTATCGTGATTAAGTACATTGCGGTTGTTGCTTGGTTTCTATCTTCCTCCACTAAGCAATTTCTTCTCCATAGACACCCTACTCCTTAAGCGTGGATGGCCACCTGCACATGCGGGTACACGGCCACCATTCGGTGGTAAAGATCGGGATGTTCCCGCATCAGCACCTCCGGCTCCCATGCCATTGCGACGAAGATTGTGTCAATACCACTCGACAGTGGTGTGGTGAAGATGTTGCAGATCTGCAGACCGATCAAGAATGCAAAGGCGACTACCACCGGCGTGTAACCACCGTTGGCGTTGTAGGCTGGCGACGTGAAGATGAGGTAGAGGTACGCCAGCAGGGCGCAAGCGTACGCGATAAAAGTGGAGCCCATAGACAGCACCGGACCGATCAGGCACTCATTTACCAAGGCGTCGATGCCACGATCCTTGATCATCCTAGAAAAATTGTCAGCCAAATTCCCTCTGCACGGTCCGAGGAACCTCCACTCACTTCCAAGTATCCTTCGCTGCTGCGACATAGCTCTTTCCATACAACGCGATGTAGCTGAAGGCGTAGCGGTTGAGAAATTCGACAGCCCAGTTCAAGAGGCTGATCAGGCAGCCCAATATGCAGAACAAAATAGTGCCGACGATATTACCGTCGCTCGCTGCGTTTTGTTGCGCGACTGAGCACAGCTGGCGCAAGAACTGGATTATGGCAACGATCAAGCTGCCAAGACTGATGCTGCCAAAGCTGTAGGTAACGGAGCGCTTGAATGCGCCGCGAGTCGCGCCCTTTGGCATCGAGTTCGGGTTGAAGTACCACGAGCCGTACACGCCAGAGATCGTGGTATGGATTGTGTTCTTCAGCCACTCGGAGATCCAGTACATGGCGAAGGTTATGAAGACGAGCAGGCCAATGACCTTGCCGCTACCACAGTCTCCGACCCCGTTTCTGCATTGGGTGTTGTTCCCGTTGGGAGTGTATTGGACGTAGACCGCAACGAGGGTGACCGAGTACCATGCGCCGAATGCTGCTGCTAGGAGACCACCGATCAGGGAGACAATGTAGACGTGGCCGTACTTCTTCGCTACGTCAATTGCTGTTTGCAGCATGACAACGCTGAAGGGGATGCGCGGGCTGTTTGGCAATCAGTACAATGCTGTGACTATCCTCAGTGGGCATACGTACATCCACGAGATGAAAGCAATAACGTAGAAGATGCTGAAAAGCAGGAAGACAATGCCTCCCGACCAGTAGCGGCGGTACAGCATGTAAATGGCTGTGACAAAGCCAAAAACAATGTCTGAACACTCTAGTCAGTACAATGAACCATACAACATGCTTCTCTCCATCTTGAAGGCGATGCGCCAAACTCCCAACATGTCCAGAACTTACTCAAAATCCCCGTAATCCAAATAAACTGCTTCGTAAACGCCCTCGCCGCCCACATATACGCATAGCTAAACACCGTCGCCATGCCCAACACAAACGCAAACAAAATCACCGTATTCGAATTCAGCGCAAACTGGTTCGCATTGCCATAGATGCCGCCCGAGTTTGATCTCGAGTATCCGCGAATCGTGATGCCGCTCACGGCCGCGAAGCCGAGGAAAACAGCGATGAAAAGCGCGCCCGCCCACCAGTCGTTGTACTTGGGTTTCTCGAGCTTGAATTGCTGCTCGAAGGTCTTGGAGTCATTTCCATAGCCATTTTGCTGGTAGTCGAATTGCTGCGGCGGAGGTCCCTGTGGAGGAGGCGCACCATGCGATGGAGGAGGGCCTTGGGGTGGTCCATAATTCGGAGGGGGCTGGGACCACTGCTGTTGCGGTTGTTGCTGGTACTGTGGCTGCTGGCCCTGGATCTGGTAATACGGGCCTTGAGGCTGCTGCTGCGGTGCGCCACTATAGTAGTCCTGGGCTTGGCCCTGGCCCTGGTTGTACGCCATTGCGACGGTCGAGTCCTGCGATGTCGCGACGCAAATTGTTGATGTTTGTTGTGAAGAGAGAGGGGAGGGAAAGAGGACAAAGACGACAATTAATTGGAATTTGGTTCCGTGGCGTCACTAGCTAACCTTTTGAGATGGCTGTCGACCAGTGGAACGCAGCAGGGGAAACATGCACAAGTGTGGCTGCTATCCTGCATGATTCACGTCACTAGTCGTGCACAGATCATTTCCCGTCGCTGCTATCCCAGATCTGTTAAGATCGTGGCTGCTTTGGGTCTAGAAATGTAGTGATCGCCTTGATTTTTTGAGCTTGTTTTTGCCGGCCTTGCTGTTCAACAACCAGTCGATGAGGTCCGCATCGCGGTAGTTTCCTTGCTATCATTCGATTTTATGCATATTGACTTGTTCCCTTTGTGCTCGAGACACAGCGACAACTTTGTTTCGAATTTGCTGGTCAGCTCATCTCCGTGCGCCACGATTCGTGGCTGGTGCCGATTTCCCGCGCGCTATTGGCAGAGCCAAGACACTTCTCTCCGATGGCCGTCTTGTGTTCAATATCATGAGACACTTTTCGCGCGGCGTTATTCATAAATCTTTGGCGACCTCGGTTGCGAAGATTGAAAACGTGGCTTGTGGTCGGTCCTGTCAGGGAGTGGCGGTATTGTGCTCAAACATTCCTCAAGTATGCGAGCGCCGAGTCCTTTGCTTCAGTCGCGCGGTCAGACTACCTACTTGGACTCATAGTAAGTGATCAAAGAACAAGTCGTAGTTGACTGGCTAGAAATTTCTATACCTTTCGTCTTCTCATAGATCTCCTAGTGGTTCCCTTACGGAGGTGCCGCTGATGTCCAAAGCTCTTCACTGGATCTTCGCTTTCTTCTCCTGCTCTTTCCTGTGTGCCCACACGTAGAAGAATGGATACATTGTCTCCGGAAGTAGTGTGACAATCATGCCACCAATACTCCACGGGTTGGCAACATACGACCAATTCTCGGGCACATTCAGATATCTCCAGATGAACACCAAGAACGCAGTAATGCATCCCAGGTATCTCGTCAGCCTGCCATCACCATTAGCCTAACCTACACCATCATCCCAACTCAACTCGACTCACCAAATCTCCAAACTCTGCCCCCGCGTATTCTCGTTCTTAACCAAATACCAAACCTGCCCCCACCCAATCGGCAACTCAAGATACAGCCCCGTCCAAAACGCCGTCTTCTGCTCCCTCTCATCCGGCCACATCTGCCCAGCCACATACAAAACCCCCATCCACGCCGGAACCTGCCACACCAACTTCCACACCGTGGCCCTCCTCTCGTCGTCTTTATACGCATACCGCAACGCCACGGTAACAAACGTGATATCGAATAAAAACCACACGAGAAAGCAGGCGCGCTGGAACGTCGTGGTCGTACACACGTACGCGTAGTATATCTCGTAGGCCATTGTCGCGGAGAGGAATTGGACGGTTCCGGCGAGGTAGCGGTCCGAGTAGGTGCGGATAGTGTAGAAGAGGTAGCAGAGGGTGTAGAGGATGCCGCAGGAGATTATCAAAAAGTCGGTGATGAAGAAGTAGGATTCTGGGGGGTGGAGGGCGAGGTCGGAGGATTGCGGGATGAGGTGGTAGGATTCATATTTTTTGGCGAGGGCGAAGGTCATGTTGATTGTGTTGTTTTCGTAGGGATAGTCGGGATGGTTGTGGTGGTGGTGTCGTAGGTATTGTTCGAGGTAAGGCTATCTGATAAGTTATATCTCCGTTGACAGGTTTCCAACATAGAAAGAAGGCTGAAGAATTGGAAAATAAGGAATGAAAAAAGAAATTTATACATTCAAATCCTAGGATATTATCTGACGCTGCGCCGTCGCAAACGTTGAGACATAGCACGCGATGCTGACATGCCAAGCTTCCGACAATTCCGGTCAGGCCAAAAATTTGGTTCGGAGCTCTCGGGTACGTGTGGGAACTACGTGAGCCACTAGAAGAAAGTGTGGATCGTCATAGTCGGAAAAAGAGTTGTTGGCGTTGTGCTCTCCACTATGCCGGAGGTCGCATACACTGTATCTCGATGTTCGTGACGTTGGTATGCAAAAGCAAGGGAACACGATCGGCTGACGCATTTGTCCGACTTTGCTTGTGAAATGTTCTTATACTTATGGAAATGATACGTATATATCAATGTGCGACTTTTGGAATGTTATCCGATGTAGACGTACCGAAGCATCCGTCTTGATTGGGTAAGGGCAGTGTTCGACATCGACAACCATGACCCATATACGTCTGTCCATCTCCATATCTCTAACACTTCACCAACAGTATTGGCCATCGTCTGGAATTTCAGTCACAACTTCCGTGATCTGGTTGTGCGTGATCATATCTCCAACACTTTTCCTACACCACTGCTCGATTGCCTCCCCACGCGCGTAGACGGATATATGTCCCAATGACAATTCCTGGTCGTTAGAGGTACTGCCGATCAAACCCACCACTTCAATATTTGGACACTTCTCAACCAGCTCCTTGAGTGCAAAGACAACCGGTGCAAAGGCTGCTTGCTGCACGCCTTTCACTAGGGAATGAGCGCGACCCACTGGATTGATGTGCAATGTGACAAGATTCGGGCAATGCTTTGCAGCAAACTTGATCGAGCTCGCCAGTAGCTCCAGATGGTGATGACTGCGCTTCCTCAAAACAATCAATGAGTGCGGCCGCTCCACAGCGTAACGGCAGTCAGCCATGGTTTCGAGACGCAAGTGGCGTATGAACTGGAAGGTAGAGCATGCAAGGCTCATGCGTTCGATTTCCGGTGGTGCGGTTGGGTATGCGTCGTAGACTTTCTGCCATTTGTTGCGAAAGATTTCCTTGTTGCTCAGAGGATGATGGAACACTACCGCGGCATCGCGCAGCATCAGACCTAAGAGCTCGGCTCGAATTTGGCGGCTCGCACATAACAGACCTCCTCCTTCACCAAAGGCTTCTGTGTTGTTCTTGACTAGGCTTTGTGGCCACATATAATCGTAATCCCGAAAGTTGAATTGCTTTGTAGACGAGGCTGCTTGGGTTCGCCAGCGATCGTTGAAGAGGGCATATATGATATGTCGAAGTTCGAGTGGTAGCTGCTCTAACCTCGATAGTTGATGTGCTCTGGGTAGTTGGTAGGGTTCCGAGTTCTCGACGCTGACTTCAGTGACTTGCTTGAGGTCCTTGCGGAAGGGCAACAGGGTATCAATGTCAGAAGTCAGAGCAGGATCGATGACTGGGTGGTACATCGGTATCGGCAATCCGTAGTCAGTATCCAAGGTTTGCTGCATCTTTCCCTGTAGCGCGCAGGGTTGAAAGCAGTCGTTGAGCGTTTTAAGATCGAGTGCAAAAGTAAAAGTTAAGGTGAGGGGTGAGTAGGTCACACCTGCCATGTACCGTGGCAGCCTTCTTGAGTGAAATGAAAAGAGTTTTACACAGTGTTCATGATTTATGGCAATACGTTCGCGATCTGTTGTGATTCTATGGTACAACATCGCGCTTATTATCTCCAGTGTACCGACGCAGCCAAATTCAGGTGAAGTACTCGAATCCTCGAATGTCGATACCATATGGGGTATAGGAGACACGTCAAACTTGCAATATCAGTAGTGATGCAGGAAAGCAATGAACATATTCCAATGATTAAATGTTCTTGATTTACCCCAACAATGCGGCAGTGAACGTAGAAAAAATTGCGCGCACCATAGACAGCCGATCATCAAGACTCATTGTAAAACAAACTTTCCAAATCGGCAATGACCCCTTGTCGAGATAATCAGACCTCGATACTATCTGCACGCTCCCAGACCTCCTGCATGATGCTTTCCACGATCTGGTCAAACTCTAGCCAAGAGTAGGCCACTTGACACGGGACGAATTTGATCATCTCCATGTATGTGATAGCCTCTTGAACGACATCCGACCTTGACCACTGCTCGACGGCGTCTCCTCGATGATGATGGGGGATGCGGGAGATATCCAAATCGTAGACATCCTTTCTCAGCATGAACTCAGGCGCATCGATGCGACCCATGGAATTGACGTAAATGTTTCGTGTATCCGCCATGATCCCTAGTGTCTCGAGGCTTCGACACTGCTCGACTAAGTGTTTAAGAGCTTCGATAACCGTGCGGAACTTCTTGAATGGGACTTCCAGCATCGAATAGCGCCTCAATGCGATATGGAAGCTAAGAAGCAGTGGGCAGTGCTTCGCGATGAACCTGACCGACTCCGCTAGCTTAACGAGGGAGCGTGTTTGTATCCTCGAAAGTTGATACGCGTGAGGTCGTCCGATTGCGTAAGAGCACCCGGAATACTCGATGTCTACGCGACGCATGAACTCGAAGCTCGATTTTGCCAATGCCATTCTCTCAAGCTTTGGTGGGACATATGGTATCGAAGGACTGTACACGTCGTGCCAGTTGTTCCAGAACATCTTGCGGCCGCTCAGGGGATGATGGAACTCCACGGTGGCGTTGCGTAGGATGAGGTCTCAAAGCTCCGCCTGAATATGCCGGTTAATATACAACAGACTGTGTCTGGTATCGGGCATATATGGACTACAGAAGCTTTTGTCCCTCCATCCGTCGGTATGATCGAGGAAAGCGAACAAACGTGTGTTGCATGCTTCGGTCAAGCTGTGAAGATCGCAGTGATGATATATCCTCAAGCGAATCTCCAATGGTAATTGTTCGTGCACCGACAATTGACGGTCCTTCGGGATCTGATAAGGGGTCAAATTCTCGGCGTTGAGAGCGGTAACCTGCTTGAAGTCCTTTCGACAGGGGAGGGGTGAATCGTAGCTGGCGTCGGGGCTGATGAACGGGCGGTGCATCGGAATGGACAAGCCGTATTCGGTATCCATGATATTCTGCATGGTGGCTGGTGGTAAATGAGGTTGACTCGATGCAGCCGTGGAAATGGACGAGTGTGAGAGCGCAAGTAGAGATTGATGGTGGATGAGGGTTAATGGTAGTTAGGGGTGATATAAAGGGCAACGATCCATGCTTTGGCCGGGAAAGCTCTGATTCACATTCACTATGCCGTGACAGAGCTCGTAACTAGGTAATGGGTGTGATAACTAGAGTCGAGTCGCGGATGAGCACTCAAAGCTACTTTCACATCGTCTCCTATTCTTGAATACGGCTGAACGGGCCGTATCAGGTCGATTTGCGTTCAAGAATGGGACACAATCGTATAACCTGTCCTTCATGACGTCCGACTATGCGCCATGACAGTATGATGCTGATTTTATACATTGGCGGGGGAGGGTAGCGCATGTAATGTCCTCTCAATACAGCTGATCTGAACTCGTAGATAATGAATTGTGCGTGAATTGAGAAGATAAAAAATCGATGTACAAGTGTCTGTTCATATACGTGGCCGTAGCAAGCTGAGGCAGGATTATATGAATGGAAAACAATCGCAAATACAAGCACCCCCAACCGTGATACCACAGCTTGGCCGCCTGGTGAATCGGGAATTCGCTTGATATAGACATCGCGATAGCCCTAGTATACGCTGCACGCTCAGGCGTTGTGGCTGAAGCGCTATTATTACTTCGAACTGCAACCACACATGATATTCGAGGCTGGATGATGCGAAGTCTTGTTACTTTGCAGCTTCGAAAGGTTCCGGCCCGGAGTCGCATTCGTGGCAAGATAACCATGCCGTACTCTCCTTCAATTCAGAAGATGAAGGCCTCGAGGTTGGGACTTCGGAAAGCATTTGGAGACAAAGTTTGTTGCAGTGAGTGCAAGCAGTGCGCAAAGGAATTATAGGATTGAACTGATCTATTGTTCTCGTCTCTTCTCTAGATTTTATCTACGTGTGTGGGCTTTGCTTTTTCCATTGTAACCCCTGTTCCTTGCGATCCTTATCACACCCTTCAAGGAGAGAGACTTAAACCGTGACAAAGTTCCATCAGTCTAGACCTGGCAATACTTGACTTGTCTTGAAGAAGGAATTCAGGTCTGATTTTATCTTTGAACCACTGTAGAACCCTGTCTATATTGGTGTAGAATGCCGAGTTTCCAGATCCCTCTCGGCGAAGGTCCAGCAGGCACTGTCGTTCATCGCGAATGCTGGGTGTGCTGAGTGTGCTGAGTGCGTACATCGTAGCCATCATCTCCATGAAAACACAGCCAAGTGAGAAGATGTCCGCGTTGAACCCTCTTTTGTCCTGAAGCGCGACCTCCGGGGCTGCATAGGTACGCGTGAATGATACCGGCGTATCCGTTTCTGAGTCACTAGCTGATTGGTACGACCGCGCTATGCCAAAATATGCAATGTAGACTGTAAGATCATGTGGTAGGTGAGCAGATCGTGTGTCAACTATCTAGGTGTGCTATCTAGAAGTTGCAGAGCATGTACGTCCTCGATCGTAAACAGCGCTAGTCCCAGATAGGTGCATCCATCGTGCAGGGTAAGAGCACCCTGAACCGTCACATAGACCATGTAAAACTCGGCTCTCTTCTGCTTGACGAGGATATTTTTCGGCTTGATGTCCATATGCTTGACTTTGCGATCGTGGATGAAAGCCATTGCGTTTGACAGACAGCCGAAGAATCTCTCGGTTGTATCTGCACCGAATCCTGGTGTGAATCTCGAGCAATCGATTTGCTCGTTTAGAAATGTGTCGAGATCACAATCAGCCGCCGGGTAGAGCAAAATGGCCAAGTGTCTCTTGATGGTATATGTGCCGACCACGCGAACGATATGTGCATGCTGTAATTGTCGTAGATGCTCTACCTCGGTGATTGCATCCTCCTTCTTCAAGTGTCGACTGCACGTGATTTTCTTACGTGCCAGTCGTATGCGGCGACACCTGACACTATCAACAATTGCGTTTTGACTATGGCTCAGTATTTTCTCTGGTACCAAAGGAATATTTTGCTCCTCTTGTGGTGCATACTCGACATGCTGGCTTTTCCCAGACCAATCCAATTCTTCTGCTGGGTCAAGAAGAATGACTCTTTTACGTAGATGAGCGAGCCATTTGCTGCTAAACACAGTGTTTGAGGCTTTGGTGCTATTCGTCCAGCCTCTGGCCTCGCAGTATTGAGACACCCGACTTTCAATGTAAGATGCCAAGGCTGCGCGGTCCGACACATTGCTGAGATCGAAAACGTTCAGCGTATCGGATGGAGAGTCTCTTATATGGAACTCGTCAAGCTTGACGAGGAGTCGTTGAATCAAGGCCTGGGTATAGAATTTGGGCTTCAGTCCTTGCCAGTCGTTCGGATCACTAGGGGATATGGATCACAATGCTTTTTGGACCAATCCACGGACCTTCGGCTCATGCTGAGCCGCAATGAAATTCAGCCGCGCGTTAGGATGGAGTTGATGCAGGACATGTGCGGCGATATCATTGACCAGATTGGCGAAGGCAGTATGATTACGGATCGTATCTGGCCCTGCTGATAAGGAGATTCTCGTATTGAGCTGAACGCCGATTGGATTGGGATGGCTCGGAGCAGTGGCATAACTTGCTAAACTGGATTTCGCGGTCCCAAACGTTTTAGGGCTCGCGAAGTTGAAGGACTGATTCCTTGGCGAAGTAAGAGGTGACTTTGAACCCGCTCGAAAGCTGAAAGAACCAAAAGAGCCGCCGGCTGGCATGCTTGTGCCATAAAGAGTGGTCGTTGCATCCGCGTCTCGATGTACGTTAAGATCTCCGAGATCGTCATTCTCAATACCATATTCTTCGTCATCCCGGTCCTGCATAAAAGCGAGGTCGTGTATTGTAGGGATTCTTTCATACCCACTGCCATCTTCTTCGTCATCCCGGCCCTGCATAGGAGCGAGGTCGTTGTCGTCCAGCTCATCGTTTCCTAACTCAAGTGCATCCAGAGTGGACCTTTCAAAGGTCTTATCTTCCACTAAGGTGTCCCCGCGATCGCTAGAAATATAGAAGTCCAACAAATTCCTGGTTGAAGATGTATTCACAATGGTAGGGGCTACGTAAGTTGTTGGTGCTACGCCATGAATATTGTCTGCTCCTCGTGCCTTTTTTGTAAGACTTGTTTCGATCTCGTCAGAGTTCCATCCGCTAAACAGATCGATTTTATGATCAGGCAACTTGTCTTCGCAACTATAATTGTCACTTTGGAGACATATAGGGGTGGTACTTGACTGATGCGCGCTGCGCTTCTCGTATGTTTCGAAATCGCGACGGCACCACCTGCAAATGCTCCCAAAGCCAAAGAAGATATGCTCTCGAGGAAGCCCTCCAGTATTGTGAGGCGCAGACATTGTTGTAAAGGCATACACATGTATCTGCAAAGGACATTGTTAAGCGTGTCACGTTCAGGCTGCAATTGGGGAGGGTGCAGCGGCATGGCCCGTGCACATGCATATCGTCAGCTGTGCAGGTGGCTGCAGCAGCGCCGTCGCTGTTGGTGGCATTGTTGTGGACAATGCGAGAAGGGATCTGAAATGTGCTTGCGAGGAGTCGTGGAAGACGGCATATACCTATCGTGAATCGTCTATTGTGGAACGCTCATTTAGTGTCATCGTGACTTCCTCCGATGATTCAGATGCAAAAGTCGTTCTACTCGATTATCATGTACTAGCAGCTTCATCTACCTCAAATCTTGCACTTTTACTCTGCCTTGGGTATATAAAGTTGCGATGCATAAAGTCATTGAACGAGGCGATCCATCCAGCAGCACAACTTATTTGCGGCCATGCATAGCGGCCCAAGCATGATAATCGCGGGCACGTCCTGGCTCTCGCGATCTACGTGTCAATCGAACAGGCGCATCATCCAACTAGGCACCGAGAAATGAGAGGCATCTCGTGAAACCTGATTCCATAACAGACAAGGTCTACCGCGGAAGCCTGTAGTACGCGAACTGGGGTATATTGCACTAACGAACCAATAAAACGCCACCGGTATGAGATATAGACACAACAAACGACTATCGCGGGTCCTAAACAAGACCCGGCGAATCGCTGCTCAATGTCTGTGCGAGCTAAGGCCTCGGCGGACCATATATTACTCCGCTGACGCCAACGGAATAAAGAACTTCCAACGCCTCTTTCAACTTCTCGTACTCTTAAACCCAAAAGGTGCCTTGCCTGGTAGCGAAGAAGCTTTCAGCGCTCTGCACAGGCCTCAGTGCCTTGTGCACCTTGTCGCTGAAGGAGTCAAAGTCGAGTAAGAACTCCCGTGGCTCCTCTACCATTGTGGCGGCATCCCACTCGGAACTGTTCTGGGCCACGTCAGCACGCGTACGAACCATCGAGGCGAAGGAGTGACTCACTGGAGACGGGCACAGTCCTTTTAGTGTCCACGACCGTTCGACTGATAACACCATCGCTTTTTCTTCACCTAACAACTTCTCGACCAAAAACTTGCTCGAACTTTCATCCTCATCAACCATACCTGGAAGTTTCGCCTCCTCTGGAGCCTCTGCTACATTGGTTACAGAGTCCCAGTCGCCATCGTCGTTTGATCTTGGTGGCATCAAGCCGCTGATGTCGCTGTCTAGTAGCAAACCGACCGGATGCGATGCCACACCCGCAAGTTCATTTGCGCCCTCGACATTTATTTCTGGAATAAACGGCGTGACTGGGGTCATACCCAGCATATCGATGTCCACGACTGACTGTATCGGTGGTGTCATCGGTCGAGTATTGACAGACTCCAGCACCTTCGACCCTCGAGAATCTTCAGGCACCAACTCGGCCCTCTCCGGAGGCTCGAGCGTGATGGAGCTCTGACTTCCCGTTCCTGGATTTGCGTTGTGTCTTCCGTAGTGGGAGGGCATGGTACGATATGGATGATAAGAGCTGGAACCTCGAAAGTTGTAGAGCGGAGCATTGCCATGCTCGTCGCCCCCATACGATGGGGATCTGGTGTGCTGGCTGGGATTTGCATAGCCATTCTGGGCCCTCGTTCCAAGGGTTGGGTGTGGCGTGCGGTTGTCGCCATATGGCGGTGCCTGTACGGCTGGTCTTTGTTGCTTGCGGCCACCCGACTGCATCGCTATGCGATCCACATTGCCTTTACGACGCGCAGGCGGCTCTTCCCGAGCCAGCCCTTTACGTATAGCGGCAATGTAGACCTCGTCGTATGGCACGCTCGGACGATCTTTGCAGGGAGCACGCTCGTCTTTCGGCTTGTGCGGCGGAACTGTTCTCGTCAAGCAGCCAGCGCAAAGCTGCAGCTCCAAAATCGTCTTCCACTGGCCGGGTGTACGATTATGCGGCCTACTCTCGTCAAGACCTGCGGCGTGGTCAAGATAAGCGCTCGGCGGGGCGTTGCGAGTCTCGATGACTGGCGGACAAGGGCCCGTGAGGCTGCTGCGTTCTGCCGAGATTGTGCTTCGATTTTGACGTTGCTTTGCTCTGCTTTCCAAGATCTTCGCTGCCTGCCATTCTCGCCTTCTTTTGATGCGTCGTGACTCGTCATCTGGTGGTTCGCTTGCCTCGAGGGTCTGCGGTTGCAGCGTGCCTAAGTCGAGTCTGTCACGCTGCAACGAGGCGCCTTCGTCGGAAGAAGCACTTCCAAACATTCTTGCGGCTTCCAGCTAGCTTCAGGCAGGTTTGAGGACACCGGCTGAGCTCGGCTTGCCTACGAAGCACAATCGTCAGTGTTCAGCCTTGCACGGTCATATGCCTCAAGCTCGGTGACGGTACTTACAGGTGGGAAGGTAATGTGGTTGCTGGATGTAAAACTCGCTGGTATAACAACACTGAGCTCTGGAAGAGATCTGCGACCACGGAACGTTTATGGCTGAAGAACCCAACGGTCGAGCTGTTCGTGATTGAAGATCACCAAGCCGGCCAGCGAGCCGGCAGCAATCCTTCGGTACGTCATCCCTGCACTTGCAGTGAGGCGCAGATACGATAGCGCGACACCAATTGCCCAGGAACAAGAAGGACAGCATCAGCAGATGTTCACGACGGGAACACAAACACTGCCATGAAGGATGCAATCCATACCGTGGCGGGCTGGCGCCCAAGCGGATGCCCTCCGCAAATTGCGCATGTCTAGAGCGTGCAATCAATGTTGTCGACATCCGCTTTCCAGCTCCTGGAGAGCGCAAGTGCAGGTATGGCAGACTAACACGATCGTCGTAGCAATTAGGCCCAAATTCAGAGAGTAGATCGGGTGTGACCTGTTCTGTAGGACTGGTCACACAGAACCTCGCAAAAGGCAAGCGGAGATGTGCATTTGCCGCTTCCCCAATGCCAGACCCACCGATCAGGAATCGCTTGTGGAGCGCGAAGAGATGATGCGGAACACAAACGTTCTCAACGCAGCAACTTCGTGCATCAGCGCCCGCTTCCCCGCGACCAGGCTCCCGTGAGCAAATATCTGCAGATGGCGATTGAAACGCTAATGCAGCAATTTGGCACAGCGATGCCCTGTTATCACTGTACGATCGCGAGCCAACCGTGGCATGCCACTCCGTCGATTGTAGGATATGCCACCCACCGAAGCTGACTTCCGCCAGCGCCCGCCTTTCCTTCGACGCGGAATGACTCGAAGCTAACAGCAGGCCCCTCCTGGACGGGTCGACACGGCGGCGCCCACCGCCCGCCTCCCTTCGCTAGGCCGCCAGTAGCCAAATGGCTGTGCTGCGCAGCAATTCTCCAAGAAGCACAAAGTCCGCAAGCATCCACAGAGGAAAGGCGCTGGTACCGGTAGTAACGGCAATCTGCCGCCGAATGACTCGGAGACACAATGGCCCCCAACGAGGCAAGTTGGCACGGCTTAGCACGGCGTCGCCCGCTTCCCCTTTGCTAGGCTACCATGTGCATCGCCACGTACCTCGAGCTACTGACAGCTTGAGGTGACGCGACATCATGAATAGTGTGCGACGAATGTTGCGCGAAGATTAGTCGCTGTGCACAATGGACTTGAAGGAGACACAGCCGTTATGACATTCTTGGAGCATGTCAATTTGTGTTTTGAGCACAAAACAGCTTAATATGGCACATTGATCGTGAAGTTCTCAAGAGGAGATGCACGACAGCTTGACTGATGAGACTGTCGTCGTCTTGTGTTTAGCAGAGCGGTCGAATATCGACACGAGGCCGGATTCGAGCAGCACAGGGTAAGATACGTTATTCGCGAGTGCTCATGATTCAATAGTCGCTTGGAATTGTAGCGTATCTGGTAGTTAATGCTCATACTGTACATGCTTGCTCGTAATGGGTATATAGCTTGTAACATTGGCTTATCCTCACCATCCATACACCGTTGAACCCCATGCTTTTCAGTTGTAGTCGTAATATCATTAAATTCATTCCACCATCTTGAATGCCCGGCCACCGTCAAGTGCAATTGGATCGATTCCCTCAACCCTGCCGCTTCTTCGGCTTGGGGCTCTTGCTCGGACGCGGGCTTCGCGGCACCAAGCCTTCGCCCTGCGCCTGCATCTTGTGCATGGCATCTTCCACCTGGCGCATCTTCTTGCTCACGTGCTCATGTCGCTTCTCAATCTGGCCCTCGAATCCTTGGGCGAGCTTGCGCTTCTTCTGTCGCGCGTCCTTCGTTCGCTGAATGATATTGCTGAACTTGTCTAGGAACCAATCGCCAGCGTCCTCCCACTCGGCCGTGGGCAAAGCAGAGAAGAATTGTGACTGCTTGCCTGCGTCAAACTTGTGCTGGACGTGTTCGAGGCGCTCTGTGAGGGGCTTCTGCTGCATGTCGTCCGACAGAAGCTGAGGTGGTGCGCGAGGATTGTGGTCGAAAGGTTCACGCTTCAGCTCGTCGTAACTCATCCCTTTCAGAGCATCAAAGTCGTAGTCTCCCTGTGGTGATGCATTGTTGTTCTGCAGCTGAACTGGATCCACGATCTGGTGCTGAATGATTGGGACAACTTTGTTACGCGCTGATGATGGACGCTGAGCTGGTGCTGCGGACCGGCCAGCGTCTAGAGGTTGCGCAACACCCTGAAATTGGCCTTGGGGCTGCTGAACTGGACGTGTGAATGGAGGATTCAATGCTTGGGAAAGCACGAGGGCTTGATTCGCCTGAGAATAGGAGGGCGGCTGACTTGATTGCATGGGTGCACCCGTCAGTCCGCTGCTACGTTGCTGATCCCGCAGGTGTGCTGACTGCTTGAACAACTTATTCGACTGGCGATCGTATCTCTCAGCTCGTTCGCCATTCAGTCCTCGGTGCATGGACGGAGGTGTCATAGGGTCGTGGACATGGAGACCTTGATCGCGAAGCCCCAGAGATGCCAGATCTTCGTTGTCGAAATCTTCAGAGTTTGGCTCCACCTTGCCGTTCCATTCGGTGGGGTTGCCATCTGTGGTACTTGGATAAGAATCACCTTTCACGGTCCGAAAGCTTTCCGGGCGATGTTGGAGCAAGAAATCGATGGCTTGTTCATGTGTGAGATGCTGTTGACCGCGTTGTTGGAGAAACTCATGATCTTCTGGTCTGAGAACGTAGTTTTCGTAGTCAAATTCTTCGTACACGATCTCGCTCTCACCATCTTCGTCGTCCTCGTTGGTGCGGCCATCGCTGTCGAGGTCGACAATATCGCCGCGCTGCTGCTCCAACACATGCTTCACCTGATTGGGCTCCGCTTGAATGACAGGTTGATCGATTGTCGTGTCGAGGCTTTCAGCATCAGTATCGAAAACATCAGGCTGATGGAGATGATCGTCTTGGCGCCTTCGAGAGTCATGTTGCACAGTAGCGGATGTGTTCTGAGCATTTCCAAAGCCGCGAGATGGAAGACCCGAGGACATCTGTAGACGATGGGTTTGCTGAGCGACAGATGGATGCATTTTCCTCAAGGTGACTTTTGCGTTTGCAGCAATGGCCCTGCGATCTTCCTTGTAGCTTTGGCCATTCTTGTGATCGTTCGGGCTGGCTGCCCGGTCGCGTCCGTGAACAAACGAGTTCATGATGGCATTCACAGGCGTACAGACATCAAGGCGGAGGTCGCATACACTCGAGCCTCCAGTGCGGTTGATGAGGTGGACTCGTGATGTGAGAGACGAAAGGTGAAGACGCGTCCTCGAACGGGAAAGCGCGTCGTGTTGGCCGCTAGCCCGCTTTCAGCGTAACCTCTCTTTCTTATCGATTGGCGTGACTTGGATCGCGCCATGACGATTTGCTTTCCATTCGTCCAGCACCATGTAGGAGATGCCCCTCAACCGTTGTAATTGCATTTGACTTCCTCTATGATGTTGAAATGGCGGACTGTCTCCTTTATAAGCTCCCAAATGAGGTATACATCTCCTAGCTAATATCCCGACTCATGTCAGTTGACCCTGAACCAGCTTCTGCTACACTTATTTGTGCCTATGACCACAAAGGAACTGCTTCCTCTGACCTCTATATCCCGCCGAATATCGGTCATAATTCTCCGCATTCTACACCATCGTCTTATCGCCGCTACAGAGCTTGATGCGCACTCATTGCTCCTCGAATGCTACCACCCCTCCGCGAAGCTCTTCGAGCCACCATACTTCTGTACATATCTCGGCACAGATGGTTTCTCCTCCTATGAGGCAGAAGACGAGGCCAATATTGGTGAACGCTTGCAAAAGATGCAGGCAATGTATTGTCGCTTCCGACCTCACCAGCGAGAGTTCGAGCAGGGAGGTAGAAGGGTGCTACCACGACCTGGCGACGTTCCGGGAAGTCGTACCTTTCCGGGCGCAGCCCAGGAGAAGTATATCGGCGCGACTGTAAAACAAAGTCTAAGCCTTGAAGCACATGAGCTGTTCACACAACTGGTGGCACAAAGCAATCTCGTCAAGATTGGGCCGCGTCATGGATTCATTACCTCTTCTGTGGACATGGAAGAAGGCGTGTTGCGGGTATGGAAGGACTGGCTAGCTGACACGGCAGCCAAAGGCCGACGTGAGCATTTGCCTATCTTGATAGATCCTGCGGAGCAGGACGGTAAGGGTAAAGAGGTAGCCAGGGAGAACAAGGACGAGAGCGCGGACTTGAACGATCCAAACATTCTCTGGGTGAGCCCAGCCAAGAATTCAGGCATTCGATTCAATGTGAAGGAGAAGAAGTTTCGCAGAGATGCACCCATCCTTATACGGACAGACGAAGACGTGCCTGTGTCCTTCGAGATCGAATATGATGGTAAGCCTCGATTTCCATCATTCGAAGCCTCAGTACTTACAAAACATACAGAGTTCCTCGTCCGGACCTCGCATCTCTTGTTCACACTCGAGAAATCTTTGGTGCAGGAGGACAACTCTTCGGGAAAAGCTGTGGTCTTCGGCTCCTTTGGGTGACAAAAGGGAAGCTTGCCTTGCAGTGGGTCGAGTCCCGAGAAAGGACCCACCCAGCGTTAGCCGCAAGCGACCAAGTGCCGCACAATACAGCCCACCAGGATGCATTTCTTGAGCAAAAAAGAGATATCTTTGGCAGAAGGATGATCTTGTGACCCGAGGGCGATTTGAACGCCCAACCTTCAGGAGACTCCGTACGGTATCTGGAATCTGACGCGCTACCATTGCGCCATCGGGCCATCGGTTGATTATAGCCAAATCTAAGTTAAACCGTATATGATCAGCACCACCTTAAAACATGGCCAGTATGGATTGACAGCGTCTTGACAGTGAGGACTGTAGTTTCAGAATACGACTGCTCTGCTACAAAGACCACTTGTTCAATTTAGCTCGATCTATTCCTTGCATGCCTTTTGAACTCCACATCCGTGCATGCGTGCTAACCCCACGAAACGCGCACACCTGTCTGACGAACATGGAAAAAAGGAAGTCATTTGTGCGCCGAAAGTAAAAGTGATCAGATATGGGGATTGTTTTAACCGCACACGCTACAGGCATATTATTTCAAATAATATGTACAGCGTAGGAAGTTTGATGTTCAATTGTGTTCCTATGTTCGCTTGTCCCGTGTTCCGTCGTGGCCCAGAGCGCACAAGGCTCCACCACCAAACCAGCAAAAAGAATACCGCATCCGCCCAAAAGAACACACACGAATGCAAAAAGAATATCTCCCCTCCCGAAATCGAATCAGGGACCTTTCGATGGCATTTAATATTACAGTCGAACGTGATACTGTGCAGGTTAGTGTCTGCACGACTGTGTGAGGTTCTGGGTGAACGTACAACCAACTACACCAAGGGGAGCGATGCAACGGCGAACCGTGCCTTGGAATCCTGCTGGATTGATGGTGGCAAGTTTTGTAACAATGATGTTTATATAGGTAAGATAATTCTGGGCGTTGCGGCTGAGAATGTGTGGAGTCATCGAAATGCGTTGTGGGGAACGCAGAGGGGTAAGCCGCACTAGGATTAGCAACGATCGGAACATCATTACTTTGTTCGGCTGATGTCCTTCTGTCCTTGTACAAGCAGATGGTTGTACGCAGGCCGAGTTGGTGCTGGACGGCCAGCTCATCCACATCCAGTCTACCACTTGTGTAGTCCACAACCTGACGGACGATGCTTCCCGAATGTGGCCATGCAAAGCTCTCTTGTTTCTCAAAACCTCTATTCTGCGAAAGTTCGTATATGTTATCAACGGGCTCAAATACTTCTGAGATGGGAAAGCCGATGATATGGTACACGAAGCTTCTCTAAACACGAACCTCTTCGTGAACCCTCACACGATGAAAATTGTTTTTAGCATGCGTAAACCTCTGCTTAAAATGAGTTTCGCCTTTGCGCAACGCGTTGCGCAATGTAGGACGCAAAATTCTATGCGAACAGTTGAAATAGGAACTTCCACATGATAAGTAACGAAATCTTAATTTTTAAATCTATCATACTCTCGTCTATACTTAACTAACGCATCAAACTAAATCCTCCAATCTTGGTAGCAGATGGTCGACCACCTACCACTTTTCGGTACGCCAAATTCAATTGAAATCACATGGTAACAAAATCTCAGGAAATTCTGAAATGGCCGCACTGGAAGCACATTTTCAACCATCCTTACTGAAGTTCGAAATGAAAACAACTAGCACAGCGCAATATGCTGCACTCGCTGCGAAAAGCTCATGCCGCTTAGCCTTGGTCAATAGGCTCATGGCTGCGGAGAAAAGAAGCGTGAATACGACCAGAATACCCACAGCATCAAAGGTCGAGTTGCGATCACCAACAGAAGTGAGCTTGTACATTGCGACAACTGGCAAGACGAGCAAGATAAAGATGATCAACGTGATGATCAGGCCGACTAACTTCGCGATCCGAGACTGCGAGTAGTAGTAGATGCACTTGTCATCGGTTTTTTCCCGCAGCTCCTTCGTAGCGAACATCCGCTGCATGCTATATTAGCTCGGGTACTCCAAGTTACGATATCAATCCGTGTTCAATACTTGCCTGTATCAATGGACAATGCAGCTTTCGAATGCACGTCTCAATCATTCCATCGAAGCTCGACCACTCGCGTCCGAGGCGCAACGATACGAGGTCTTCCCGGCGCTTAATGAACTCTTCCTCAAGCTCATAGTTCAGAGGCTTCACGTTCCAGAACCACGTGCGGAAGCTCCGATAGTCTCGATTCGATGGCCGCTGAAAGGCATTGAGCTCACGAGCTTTCACCAACAAGTCATCTGATCAAATGTTAGCTGTTAGACGCGCTGTTAATGGTAATTGCTAACCGTAGACTATCAGCTTCCCCTGTATCGTCTGAAGTAATTTAGCTCGAACGCTTTCAACCTTCTCACGACTGGCTTGTAGCAGATCACTGTTCCGAGATCGCAATCGCTTGCCAGCCCCGTTCTCGAGATCCATCTCGTCCGCCTCCACGAGTTTCTGCTCCAAGCATCGGATCTCATCTTGCATCTCTAATATCACGCGAGAATGCAGGTAGTTGAAGCTTCGATAGATTGACCAGCTGGACTCGCTAGATTGGAAAGCTGCCTGCAAGGGATAACCCTTCGGATATTCGTGCACTGATCTGTCAGTATACTGAGATGGGTATGTTTCTGCTGCGACCTACACGGGATTGTTTTAGTACCATTGATACCTTGTTCTATCTCCTCTGGTGATGGGATCGGTGTTTGTGCTTCTATGCTCTCAGTGAAGTGCAAATGAAGAGCTCTTTCAACACTCACGTTCGGAAGGCTTGTTAACCAATGTTGTAGTTCGACTTCCTATGTCTTGAACGATCTCTCCAGAGCATGTCGGTGTTTTTACAACGCTCTTCTTCTCTTGATCCTCAATTTTAATGAAATTCATATTATACAAAAGCCACGTAGGTATTGATCGATCAATGCATGCCGAAGCAAAATCATGTAAAAGGAGCAAGTAAAGAACGAGATAATAAAGCAGGGTGAATGTTCTTCTGTGGAGGACACCATATATATTTATATATACATATGCCACATGTAAGACTGCAAGGCTAGAAGCTCGACAAATCAGTTCTATATGAAGGACTAAACATGACATCGAGTGATACATTAAGGCGAAGTGACGTGTTGCTTGTATTCAAAAGCTACTCGAAAGACTGGATTCTCGAAACCATTCGCCTCCTTTGTACAACGAACTGGTAATTGGGTCGTTCAGTTGATACTGCCAGTACCCCGAGACACAACGGCAAGCTGCGACGGTGAAATTCTTGTAGAAGGTACGATCCTCGCCTGCGCTAGCAGCCTGCGTAACGCGCATCTGTACGCTGTCTCCTACTTCGTAAGCGGCCTCTCGCTTCAAATTTTCTCAGCATCCGTCACAAGATACGTGCGCAAAGCTAGACATACCTCCGCAGCATTTCGAGCGACTTCGACCTGGGACTTATTGGGTCCCGTGTTGGAATCAGAAGGCTGTGTGCAGGTGATGAGCGACCGGTCAAGTTCGCGTGTGCAGTGGCGGCGGGGCATCATGTAGCCTTACCTTATCCGACATTACCACAAGGCCAAGATATGTTGATTGGGCGTTGGTCTGCTACTACGCAGGTCGAAGTTTTGTGCGGAGAGAGCCTAAGGTGGCGACACAGACCGGTAGGCGTATTTGCGCCCTTTATTGCAGAGACTGGACGCGGAATCTGCATGCCGGCAGCAACGTCAAGTGTCAAACAATTTCTTTGACATGCGGTCCGTCCCAGGGCCCCAGCCTTGAGCCTCATCCGGCGTACGTCCTCCAGACAGATGACACAGTGCGTTATCGTAGTGGTGGGCGCACCCGCTACGTGGTTGGCTGATTGCAATCAGTGGCTTTTGCAGAGGACGATTACCCAGAGTCGGGTATCCAATCACGCGTGGCAAAAGACTGAGAAGGCCACAAGGCAAATTCAACCCTCCTTTCCGGTCGACTGTCAAAAGCAACCAGCTTCAATCACCGCACCAAAGAGCTCAGCCACGCATGATGATCCGCAGGAAGCATGCGCTGTCCCGCAGGACACACTTAAAAAAGAAGGCAATTCCTTGCATCGTGGTTCAATCAAATCTGTCCTGCGAGGCCTGTCAGCAGCATGGCTCCACGACATCGCAAGTCTGCACGATCTTCGCGCCCTGGCGCTTCGTCTGCGGAGCACAAAGCTTTGGGGAGAGCTCCTACATGGAAGAACGCTACACCGGGCGAAGGCACATCTGCGACACAACCAGGAATGGAGACTCAATCCAAGGAGGCATTAAGGGAGGCTAAGAGACAGGACCTTTTTCAGAAGAAGTCCAACAAAGCCTTAGACCAACCCAATTACTACCTGAAAGTCGCGGTTTTGATCATTCGATGGGATCCGAAAATTGATGACTTCGATGGGCATACTGAAGAAGTGAGACGGAACTTCGATAGAGGTTGAATGGTTTGCTGACCTCTTTTCCAGATCAAGAGACTTCAGGATATCTTTGAGATCGATTATCAATACACATGCAAAGTCCATGAGATCCAGGACTCCAGGAAGCCACAAGCTGATCTGAACGGGGCTATCTACAACCATATATTAGACCATGACGGGCCTCATAACTTACTGATCTTTTATTATACTGGACACGGCTTCCGTAGAGAGGGAAAAGGATTGGAACTGTCAGCGTAAGTAGGAAGCCTCAGCTTTGGATTCTAACTAATGAGAACAAGCAACCAGACATTTGCGAACACGAGCGCAAGACACGTGCCCATCGCTTTCTGGGAAAGTGCCGAGGAGCCGATCATTCAACACATGGAAGGCGATGCTTTGTCCATCCTCGACTGCTGCATGGCTAGCACCGCTGGAATGAAGTGCAGAGATCCGTCGCTCCGCGCATATCAGTTACTGGCAGCCTCTGCGGCAGATGCACCCACGTGCGGACCCGGAGAGAACTCATTCACAACCGCCCTTTGCGAGTCGCTGAAAGAGCTATTGAATGATGCGAACGGTGGCACATTTCCACTTACCCAGCTTTGCGAGAAGATCAACACAAAACGAAAACACCAAGCTTGTTTATCTTGGGATCGACTACGTTCTTTCAAGCGGACAGTGCAACTGGGACGACTGGAACAAATCGTTGACGCCGAAGACGCACTTCGTCAGCGAACACCAGAGCAAGCATCTCTTCTCCTACGGCTGTCCTTCAAGAGCAGGGATCTTCAAGACGAGCAGATTGAAAGACTTGCAGAGCAGTTCCCGAAAGTTTGCCAAGATGCCGAAGTACAGCTTCTTCGAATTGATTGGGTACGGATGATGGCAGCGGAGCGTGAGGTTGGGCAGAATCTTGGCATTCTCCAGACGGTCTCTCATGCTGGAGACCGAACAAACGACAGCCTACTACCGGTCACTGGTGACGAAGTACTTACGCAACGGCTGGTCGATAACCTCTACCAGATGGCGACGACTGTGAGGGCGGCTCAAAACTTCAGAGCCGCTGTCAGGAGGAAACAAGCCGAGCGGCAAGAAACACCCGACAACCCGGTACTAGCCCATAGATCGTACAAGTTCGTCGCTGCCATGTTCCTAAAGCTCATCGGGCTTCTACTCACGGTCAGATTACTGTACTTTCGCGGCGAGCAGACAGCACTAGTCATGGCCGGTATCATGATTGCATGGATGTTGATGTACGGGCCATGCAGACTGCCTGCCTTCCAACACTTTCAAAGCTGGTACGCCAGTCATGATCTTGGATCGGATGATGGTAAGCCTCCCGAAGGTTGTGTAACTACCTGCTTCGAAGGGTCAGCCTGAGCGTGCATAAGGTGATGCAAGCAGTTGTAGAACACGTTGAGATGCATCTAAGCGTGGGCTTCATAGTAACATACGCTTCGTTCATGAACAATCATGACTGGATATAACACATCGCTCGAACGCTACTAAATTAAGCTTGCCCACTCCTCAATCTCGTAATCTCAGCCTGTGTGCGTCCGTATTCCTCCTCTATTGCACTCACGTATCTCATCCTCGCTAGTTTATCTTCAAGATCTCTTTGCAAAACGTCTAGCTCTGCAAGCCTAGTTGCTCGCGCCTGGTCCGCGAAGATACCATTTGCTTGTGAATGGCAAGGTCCTGTGTTCTCAGGCGTCACCGCGTTCCCAGTGACCATCTCTTCGCCGGACGTTGGATGATATGAATGATCGCCATTTTCATGAGAAGGGTGCTCTGCAAGCTGTGTCAATGAACTTGGAGGATGCGAATATATTTTACTGATATCCGGCGCAGCGGATAGTTCTGATGGCGGCTCTGGTGAGGTTTGTGTTGGATGTAGAGCAGGTATGCCCCCTGGGTTATTGTAGGCGAGATGTGCCAAATCCTTGTTCTTCGTCACGTAGCCATGACCTGCCTCAATGCAGGTACTCGTCGCGTCCAGCTCTGGCTTTGTATCAACGTACAGGCTGCCTGTGTCGGCGCTTGGTTGTCCGACTTGTTTGTTCTTCCGGCGCCAGAGTACCAAGAATATGCAAACACCAACCAAAGCGATGAATGCTAATGCTCCAACTACGGTTCCTGCAATGGCGCCCTTGGAGAATACGGGACTGGGCGGCTCCGGCAGAGCAGAACTGGTGTTGCTAGCAGATATTGCACTTGATCGGGAAGCAGGCGCCGAATCTGATGCTTTTTCACTATTTTCCAATGTAATCACGAGCGATGATGTAGTGGGACTTGGGCTTGCGTAGGTGAGGTATACGGGACGGCCGTAGAACTTTATGCTCGTGCTGAAGTTCTGTGTGCTGGTGGAAGGAATAGGGTTATTTGGAAGACACACTACAATCAATCAGTCTCGGACTGTATTCAGTGTACCAATAAGTTGACCATACCTAGGTTTGTTATCGTGGTCAAAGTGCTTACTTCTACGACGCATCCTCCGCCGATAAACGTATACGAGCTATGGTAGATGTTAGGGAAATCGCCGAATTTAGCAATGTGGGTCCTGAATACCTTGCACAGCATCCCGCTTGCATCGCACCGCTTACAACTGTTTTCCAACCAACGGAACATCCAGCGGTGATCGGCTGAGTTGTGGAGGGAAAGCAATTGCTGTCCCATATCATCACGCCATCGGGTTGGACACATGACAACTAAGAATGCGCATCATATTAGCCGTGCCATTACTATTGTTGACATGAGCACCAAACAACTTACGCCTTGACGCAACGCGTTACCCTATCGCCCGTCAGCCTTCCCCACCAAAGGGTCGAACAGGATGCGGGTGGAAAGAAGGCCGTCACTGACGTTGCGGCTGTACAGCGGTGCAACAATATAGGCGCCTTGTAATAGAAAGACGGCAGAAGAGAAGCCTAACGTACGAGGACAAGGGTAGGAGGGCGGGAGACACGAGTATATAAGGCTAGGTACAAGCGGATCATCCTGCAGCCAGACGCAAGTACTCGCATCTTTTGCGCCCCCGGATCCAGCCTATGCATGCTGCTGAGTTCTTGTCAGTATTTCCAGAGCTCCCATTGGTCTTTTTACCTCGATTTGCAGTCTTCAAGCCGCCTTGGAACTGATTGGCGAACCAAAGAACACGCTACCGTTGTCGATCTGTTCAGCCTGATTTCTCAGTCCTCTTCCTTTGAAAGCATTTTCATCACTTGTCTCGTTGAAGTTTACAGATCTTGGAGATATCGCACGACGATCGGATAGGAGCCACGGCCGAATGTGGTTCGAGATGAGCGGGACATTGCCTTTTCTCTGAGTTCGATATCAACCCCGAAGAGGCACAGCAATTAACTTGAGTATTAGGTACATCGTAAATCTACTATTTGCTCCCAAGTCAACGCCAGTGTTTAATTCACCTTGAGGCATTCAGATTAAGGCACCCCCGTATAGACAATTGTAGTTGTATGAAGGTGGAAGGTGGGTACACGCGCGACCTTATGGCATTGATCTCCATGACGCACCACACTACCGGACAGCAGAGCATCAAGGTTGGGAAGTTGCACTCATTGATCATACTTCATTAGTGAGTTCAAAAGCACGATATATGACCATACAACAATGCAGTAGTTAGAGTTCGTCCGCACTACACCTCTCCACCTCTCAGCCGAGCAATTTCAGCCTGTGTACGCCCGTACTCCTCCTCCATCGCACTCATGTGTCTCATCCTGGCCATTCTTGCTTCCAGATCCCGCTGTGAGGACTCGAGCTCTGCCAATCTCGACGCTCGCGCTTGGTCAGCTGAAACAGGCGAGACATACGCCTCTGGGTAGTAAGGGCCCGTGTTCTCAACATAATTTGACTGCGCATAATGTGGAGACGTGTTGTCCAACTCGCCAGGAGCCATATAAGTATACGGCTGGCTACCGGGCACGTGAGAAGGGAGTTCCGAATGCTGTGCGAGTGGACTCGCGGAGTAGGAGGGTGATTGAGCCATGCCAGCTGTTGCGGAGAGCTCTGATGGCGGCGGTGGAGACGATGCTAACGGGAGCATGTTGACTGTGCCAATTGGCTTCTCTTGAAGCGTGTTTCCAACATTTTTGTTATTCACCTGCATCTCCTGACCGTGACCATAACCATAACCAGCCCCAACCACACCGCCTGTCGCTGCCAACTCAGGTTTCGTGTCCGGGTACGGCGAATTTGTCATAGGCGGAGCATGCGCGGCTTCCTTCTGCTTTCTTCGGCGGCGCAGAAGGAAGAATATGGCAAAACCAGCCAGCGCAATGATTCCAACTGCGCCGACGGCGATACCAGCGATTGCGCCCTTGGAGAGGCCAGGACTCGCAACGTCTGCGCTCGATATCGATGCAGAAGGATTGGGGCTTGACACTTGAGCTGATCCAAAAACCTGAACCGATCCAGGCTCTTGAGTCGATCTGGATACCGCAGCTGATATGGATGGTGCAGCCAATTGTGAAACTGTGACGACGCGATTCGATGTTACGACCCGATCCGATGTGACGACGAGAGGCGTCGGTGTAGGTGTTGGAGTCGGGGATGTGAGGTAGACTGGGCGCGCGTAGAAATTGTAACCAGGACCGACAGACCCAGTCAACCATTTCGGGGCCGCATTGTCAGTATAACATTCTGAGATCAAGGTACATGGTTAGCTAAGGATTTATTAAGCGATATTCACAAACTCACGCATGTACGAAAAGGTCCACGAGGAAGTGACTGGCGTCGAACACATCCCACCGACAAGCTTGTATGCACTGCGCAATAGGTCAATCGATGTACCGAGGACTGCAAGATGGTCTACACGTACGTTGGACAGCATCCTACCATCCCAGGGCCTGATGAGGCCGCCGCAAACCCCACAGGACATCCGGCTGAGATTGGTTGTGTGCTGGTGGGATAGCAGTTGTTGTCGTAGACTAGTTTGCCATTACTACGAGGACATTGCACCTAAAGCTACGAGTCAGATTGAATGTATGTCGCAGTCCTTGAGCGTAGGCAGACTTACGCCCGTGCCAAAATAACCATTAAAGTCGCTTAGCGACCCGAACCACCACGTATTACAAGACGGCGGCGCAGAGAATGCCGTTATAGCAGCGGCCATGTTGACTGTGTACCGAATGTATCAAGGCAGAAAGCTGAAACAGGAGGAGAAGCGAAAGGTCAGGCTGTATCGCAGGTGCAGCGTGAGCGGGGTGGATAAGGCGCTCTTCCTGCGGCCGAAAGCAAACTTTCGACATCTTTTGGCCCCCTATAGTTCAGCCTCGTGTGCGCTGGTTGGAAGCACACATATCGTTCAATCACATCATTGGTGTTTTGTTTCTAAGGCGTCCAAGCCACAAGCCATAACGTACGCGGGTTGATTTGGGGGCACCACATGCGCTAAGGGCTCTAGACTTGCGGGCTGCGGCGACGATCCGTTCAGCCTGACGACCGATGTCCTTTCCTGTCACAAGTCTTGTGCGGTGCGTTCATCGCGTCTGTTATCCCCGTCTGCACATGTTGCTAATATCGTATCGATATAGTAACGGAGCTGTGATCTAGTGCGCTCGACCGTTGGAGGTTCCGAGAAGAATGCGCGATGCTTTGTCGACAGAGGCATGACGTTCGCGGAGCTGCTCAGGCATCGTGCACGTAAAACTTCCCCGTCATCACTAGAGATAGGAATGTAGGCAGTGCTCAAGCAGCTGAGCATGAGCGAAGGAAACCAAAGATCTGGGAGACATACGGAATTGGTCTCTCGAACATGACGATAATCGTTACAGACACTCGTTTACAAGGTGATGTTCTTCCCTCTATATTAGATACACGTAGACCAGAATAGCTTCCATCGTCGGCCGGAAATTCGATATGGGCGGCAGCGACTCGCGATGTCCCATGGAGCCCCGGGAAATCCCACATGGATAAGAAAATGGCTTGTTCTAATATCTCGATTGTGTTGCCTGGTTTGACACAGGCGCAATGTAGGTTTGTGAGTTGTGTGGGCCTGTACCTTCAATGTACTGTGAGTCGTGCAGTCTTATGCTATCCACCTCACCCCCAGCCATGTGCGCGTAGGGTTGCCACCCAGCGACATTGCCGCCAGGTGTGGCAGAGAGTTCAGATGGTGGCACTGAGAAAGAGTTTGTCGAATACCTGGAGGTCATGTCCCCGTGTTGGTCGCCCATAGCATTCCTAGATTCTTTCGCGTTCGTGTCATAGCCATGAGCTGCACCAGCGGCGGCACCTGCGAAGACTGGGTCGGGATGGGTAGCTGAGTATGAGCCATTGGCATGTATGGCCGTGGCGGGGTGCGCAAGCTTCTTCTGCTTTTGACGTCGAAGGATAAGATAAACAGCGAGCAAAAGCAATGCGAGGAGTGCTACCGCGCCGATGGCGGTTCCAGCAATAGCACCTTTGAAGAGGCCGGAAGCACGAGAGTTACCAGGAATCGCTGAGTTCGAACTAGACATTTGTGATGAGCTTGACAGCGGTGGAACATGTTTGGATGTACTACTTCCTGCAGACGAAGTCAAGGTTTAACGGGAGTGATCATTATGGCAGACACGAAAATTGTGTTCTTGCCGTCGAGGAGAGCAGATTTAGCATACGGCCTGAGATTATCTGTGGGGCACTCTGAATTTTGTTGAGGTAGTCAGTCAAGGCTCGAGTGGATGCATCCATCGTCTCCAAATAACTAAAAATGCAACCGTGCTGTTGATGTGTTGTGGAGGTGGAGAACACGTGTAGATAGCGTGGCCTCGTGGCAAAGGTATTCATTGGGCAATGTTCCCGAATTGATGACTGAATCGTTGCTCAACTTGTGTTCTTCGATGGTGTGCCTAAACTCGACTCTACAATTTCCTCAGAGGTCGATGGTTGTTCTCGTACATTGCGCTCCAGTGAATTGAACATGCCATCGCTTGCCCTTCTGCGGACGTGCCTTTCCGATCCCACCCCACGATCCGACATTTTACCTGGACTTCGCTTACGTTTCGTTCCACGTAAAGTCCGCCTCATTTGCTTTATGATCGTCCGCATTCCATAGTCGTCATTGTCGCGCTCTTCAAACCCAAGCCATTCTATCAATCCAACAGGCATTCGGGCATCTTTGCAGGCGGCTGGTAATACGTGAGCAAGTGTTGCGATCTGGTCCTCAGATAAGATTTCATTCTTTAATGAGAGGCGCAATGTCAGCGACGCTCGCTCTAGAACTGTGTGTCTGACCGACTCCTCCCTAGCGGGATTTGATGCTAGTGGGCCGAGCTCGATGTCTCTCATGGTCTGGTATTGCAGGCGGTTCCACAACATAGGACATTGCTCTGGTATTGATCCGATTTGCCCAAGAGTTTAATAACAGAAAATGGCTCGCCTTGCGTCTCTTCGAGAAGATCCTCAAGCGAATCACAAAGGGCAGTTGTGAATGATTTAGTTCCCGGCTCATTTGTGATACCGTTGGCGGATGCCATCAATTGGTAAGTCCGAGTCTGATTGCTCTCAGTTAAGGGTCCTGGGGGTGAAGTGCTTCCGAAGCAACAGTCAATAATGGCCAAGATATCCGATGAGGCCCATTCCCGTAGAGGCTGTTCTGCTTTTCCCCAAGACAACGTCGTAAGTCTTGTCTCGTCCGCGTATTGCAAGCTGGCAATGATCACAATCAGTATGGATATCTATGCAGGACCTCGATGACTTACGCCGGCGAGTTCAGATGTAGATGTTGGCTTTTCTCTTCGACAAATCGGCGGCTATTGCTGGCGCAGTAGATGATGAGTAAGTTTCTCTCATCATCATATTTCATAATATGTTGGCTGATAGCATGATCGAATTCGAGCTGGTGATGGCGAATATTGCCGAGTTCTGCAACCGTACAATTGTAATTTAAGCCTGACTCAAATATGCTCTCGAGGCGCTGAATCTATGACAACGGATTAAGTTTCTGAGGGTGCTGGAAGATCAGAATGAGTTTTTGCCTACCTCTGCACTATAGTTCTCGAACCCATCGATTTCCTCATGCCAACTCACCAGAAGAACCTCTACCCTCTTATATCTATTAGTAGAACGCCACGTCTCGTCGGATACCCTCTGAAATAGCTCTTGACCCTCAGCCTCACGTCTCTGTCTTTCTTCATCTCATGTACGGCCAGGGTAGAGGACACCTGGCTCTTCGATAACAGGAATGGCGCCCATGACAGAGACAGAGCCCTGCAAGTAAGAAGTTGGGAAGGAAGACCTAGAGCCTCTAGACGAGGCGGCGGAGGGCGAGGTCCGAGTAAGTGGCTGTCTTTGAGATGCCATATCGGCAGAGGTTATGAGGCTATAGGGTGGAATTAAGATGTAATGGGTCCATAGGTTTCAACTGTTTTCCGTGTATAGCCTCCCGAGACACAAGTCTCGATGCTGGATACTATTCGCAGATCGACCGAACTTTATTGCCTCGCAATTCGCACGAGCTGATGATCATTTTGATTGGTAGTACGATCCTTGCCTGACATGTCCTCCACACGCCATTATTTACCGGTCACCAATGAACATCGAACACAACACCATCGTCTTGATGCAGTGCCATCTATATGCATGATAAGTCACTCCAGGGCTCGACCGTCAGAGTCTCGACTGGAGCGAAAGAGGCTCTTTGATTTCTGCTAATCATGGTGATGTGAAGAGTATCTCTGCGTATCTTCATAGTTGCGATTGTAGGGAAGACGAAGCGCATTATCAAAATGTTTTGATGATGAAATTCATCTTCATGTGTCCATTTTGGCGCTGACTGTATTTGACTTGTTAACGTTTCGCAGCCTTCGCGCGAAGTTACACAAAGTTGTCAGCAGGCCTGCCGGATTGAACTTGACCGGTTATTGCTCGCAGTGTACAGCCTTCTCCCCTTAATTTTCATTTTTCCAGTAACGCGAACTCTACAATCAACATTTCAGCGAATGGCGTTGTTTCCCATGAGTGCAGGTAGTCAGAGGTTGCGAGTAGTGGCTGCAGACTACCTTGCGATTTTCTTTGTGGTCTTGGCTGCGGCATCGCCGCTCCATGTATATATACGCTGCTTTACATCTGTCCTTATCGTGCATCATAGTTCAAGAAAGTCTGATGTGTTCGAGCATCAACAACGTGGATGACATGCATTCTGATGTTGCCAGGCCTGCGCCAGGTGCACAAGGGTCAACAGAAATTATGGCTGTACTCGTACTGACGATGCGCAGAGTTGCATTCAGCCTCCACTATCAATTGTCCGATGATACTGTGGTTGGTGGCGTGGATGGGCTCGATCCAAAGCTCGGAGTCGCAAATTCCGCAAGCGTATCCCGCACGCGTAGCCTCGTGGCGTCCATGCGCCATGTTCCATGACGAAACGCGCTACCCGAATGCGGAGAGCTACCGGCTACAGTCACCGCGTCAACCCGACTGCCTTGCGACCAACACCCACATTCGTACATCCACATCGCAATATATTTACACCATGAAGTCTTCTGTTCTGTTGTCGCTTTGTACTGCCGCACTTGTCGCAGGTGCTGCGCACCCCAAAAATCCACAGGTCGTTCTCCAAGACCAACAGCCGACCTTCGTGGAGCCAGATGAGTATCTCATTGAGCTGTCTCCTGGTGAGACAAGATGGGTGACCGAGGAGGGCAAATGGGAACTTCGACGTGTAAGTGGAGCTTTTCTTGATCTCAAACATCAAGATTTCCCATTTCCAAGGCTTGCCGCTGACTGTTGTAGCAAAACATCAACTTCTTCGATATCACACACCACGAAGACCTTGGCTCAATCAATGGCAACCGCTTGTCTGAGCAAAGTGTCAAATTCCCTTCCAAGCCCTCCCATCAAAAGGCTGTCGAGCCGCTTCTCAAGAAACTCGAGAAGGGCAATATGCGCAAGCACCTCGAGAAGTTCACCTCGTTCCATACGCGATACTATAAGAGCCAGTACGGCGTGCAGTCATCAGCCTGGCTGCTTGGCCAAGTCAATAAGACGCTTGCTGATGCGGGTGCTGTTAATGCCTCTGTAAAGGCATTCCCGCATCCGTGGGGCCAGTCATCCATTATTGCCACCATCCCAGGCAAGAGCGATAAGACTGTGGTTATTGGCGCACACCAGGATTCAATCAACCTGTTCTTGCCATCCATCCTTGCCGCACCTGGTGCCGATGATGATGGCAGTGGCACAGTCACAATCCTCGAGGCTCTACGAGTCTTGCTCAAGTCCGACAACATCCTCAGTGGCTCTGCCGAGAACACCGTTGAGTTCCACTGGTACTCTGCTGAGGAGGGAGGTCTGCTCGGCTCGCAAGCCATCTTCCAGTCGTATGAGAAAGAAGGCAAAGATGTCAAGGCCATGCTTCAGCAAGACATGACTGGCTACGTCCAGAAGACCATCGACGCAGGCGAACCAGAGTCGGTTGGGGTCATTACCGACTTTGTTGACCCAGGTCTTACCGACTTCATCAAGAAGATCATCACTGTATACTGCGACATTCCATTCATCCTGACCAAGTGCGGTTATGCTTGCTCCGATCACGCCAGCGCATCCAAAGCTGGATATCCCTCCGCATTCGTCATCGAGTCCGACTTCAAGTACAGCGACAATAAGATCCACACGACGGAGGACAAGATTGAATACCTCAGCTTCGACCACATGCTTCAGCATGCGAAGCTGACACTTGGTTTGGCTTACGAGCTTGCATTTGCCGAATTCAAGTAAATTTTGGTCCGGCGCGTGATATCTGGCATAGCGGCGTTGTAGATAGCGATATTGAGAGGCTATGGGCATGGGTACATATTGAGTATAGCGAGCTTTGTTTTGTGAATATGAGAACTGAACGACGCCACAGCCAAGCCGCACCGCTTTCATGTGAGAAGATAGGAAATCTTCTATTATTTGTGCATCAAAGTCTACATGACATGCGATACTCGCCTCCCAAATGCTGATCACGAGATCTGAACTCAAGCCTTCTTCCACGCACTCTCCGTCTCCAGCCACGTCCCGAAATCTTTCATGTCCGGCTTCTCCTTCCTCACCGCCTCGACATCAGCTCCAAAACCATCCGTCCGCATCCACTTCATCATATACCCAAAGTCCTTTGACATCCACTGAATTAATCCAGCCAAGAAATTATACGTTGTCGGCAACGTCTCTCCGGTCTTCTTCTCAAATATCGTCTTCAAGTCACTGAAGCTCAGTTCATCGCCCGCAAGCGATATGCTCTTGTTCCGATACTCCGCCGCGTCGGCACGAATGAATGCCTGCGCACCAAAGAATCCTACGTCGCTTGTTGCAATCATCTGGAGCTTCTTCGCCTTCTCGCCAAGTCTCATGCGGAAACTGGTAGTGAAGACTTTGCCGAAGAAATCGGGCGTGAGGTTATCGAAGAAAGCGACGGGTCGCAGGATCGTCCAGGTCATGTCCGTGCCCTTGATCTTCGCCTTGAGATGTTTTTCAATGTTGTGTTTGGTGATGAAATGCGGCACTGGAGTAGGAGTGTTGTCTGAATCCGGCCCACGGTCCGCTGAGGTGTAGACGAAGTGCGAGACGCCGTTCTTGAGCGCAGCATCGATGAGGGCTTTTCCGTGAGCTTCTTCGTTGGAACCGAGGGGCACTTGAACGCTGAAGACGCCCCAGATTGGGGATGTGGTAGCAGCTTTGGCTTGTCGGAATATATCGTCGATGGCTTTGAAGTCTCCAGTCACTAACTTGATTTTGGGAGACTTTTGGAGAAGCTTCTGTGCGGATGGTGATTGAGCATTTCGGGTGACTGCTATGATGTCGAATGGTGCATTGGCTTTGAGCAGTGCGTTTATGACTGATCCGCCTTGCTTGCCTGTTGCGCCTGTGATGAGAAGTACTTGGGATGCCATGACGAAATTTGTATTTAATTATTCTGGAAAAGTGCTGATGGGGCAGAAATAATAAGTTTGATTGATCTGTACCCTATATTGAATTTGCTGCCCCGGGTATATATACATTTACTTTGTTTCGTCCTTATCCACATATGCGCTCATGAGCATTTCATAGTCGGGAGGATGTTCCTCCGCTCAATGCGTGCTAGCGTATCTCGCGCTTTCGCAGGAGCGAACGCGAGGCGGTGCTGACTGGGCAGGCCTAAAACCCTCCGCCTCCGCGGACACCAAACAACTCACAATCTCTCAGCGTGAATCCATCCCCGTCTTGATCATCGACACGAACGCTCTTCTCTGAACTGTAAAGGCGATTGCTGCAGAAGTGGTCATCTCCTTGTCGTCGCAATGTCCGCTGCACGGTCCCGCCACGACTTGGGCACGGAGGCACCATTGGCACGCAAAACAATAGTGCAATTTGGTGTTGCGCAATGATATGTGTGTAGTCACAGGTGATGGAAGTTTTGGAGATCATTCGAACTCTGACTACGATTGTCTTGCATCGTTCTCGATGCTATCACCTGGGGCAACTCTAACTTCGCCCCTACCCCAGACATTAAAGTCGGTTCGGTCCCCAAGATACAGCTTCGACATGCGGCTGGACGTAACTAACAAAGCTCTGCCAACTACTGCACGCATTGCTATCGAAGCTCACATGTAGCAAGAAATGATTTGTCGCGACGACAAACACGTCTAAAGGTTGCGGACCCTAGGGGACAACTGGTGGAGCAGAATGCAGCGTTTTTGCTGGCCATGACTCCCATGATTGCCACTTTCGACTCTAGGCGCGAGGCCACAGGACGCTGTCAATTCCGAGCGCGAAAACATCGAAATGGTTGAGGCCCCAGGATACTACCCTGACTTCAACATTTTTGAGCCTGCACGTCGCCTGGATACTCATTCTGATCTACCTGTTCCTTTGGCAACACTGTCTTGGGCAATTTCTAGCTGCTTGAAGAGGAGCTGAGCCTTCCTCTGGTATCCCGTAGCTACTCCGGACGTACTACCATATATTACGGGTTCAAAAAACCCTATCAGCATCTGTTTGAGCCGTGAAAGGGCTATCTATCAAGACGATAGCTCCGAGGATACATCGTTGCGTAGCGTGTATGCCTCTCTGCAAGGAATTGGGAGGTATTCGGGGGCTAACTGAAAATCGAATCCTTCGTACAAAGTTCATGCCTCGGTGGGCATTTGCCCGAGAGTCGACTGGCGTCGCGCGCCAGCTAGCCATGTCACATGCACTCGCATGACTCGTTGGAAAAGGACCCGTCCCAGGTGCATGTTTGTGAGTATCTCAAGCAAGGTTGTAAGGAGGGTCAACGTTGCGTATAAGAAATCTCAGCTGTTCAGCTTCTGGACGGCTGACGAGCAAACACCAGCGCAGTAGGTTTACCTGTACAACTCAAGTGCCGGTGACACCTTCAATGTCACCTTTTCAGTTGCCGCTGATCTCGTCCCTTTCGTCTTAGACGTATGGACTGGATCTCAGGTGCAGCACGGGGCTTTCTCGCCCGACGTCACTGGCTTCATGATGTCTATTGGTCTACACGCTGACCAGACGACAATCATTGCATTCATGCCAGTTCCCACTACGACAAAATCAGGACATGTTGTCGATAAGTCAAAGAACGTCATGGACGTTCATGTCAGGGAGCAGGGAACATTGGAGGCATCTCTTACTGACGACTTGTCAGCAAGGGTCACCATTAGCAATGGCACGAAGGTCGCCTTGCCGGAGTCCAGTTGCGCTTGCACAACAACCACAACTCCCGATGCTTGGAATCTTACAAGTCGAGCCCACGGAACTTCTCCCGACTATTCCTCGCTTGAGGTTACTATCACAACCATCGATGTCGGCACGCTTGATAGCTTGGTCCCCTGGACACAGATACCTCAAGTCGAGCACTCCAGTGGTGTCGACAACTCCGCACACGTTTCGAGATGGCAACACTTCCTTCGACGATAGTCTACGTAGATCCTGGGCCAGTCCTCAATACAATGAAGGCATGGCTAAATGGCGAGCAAGTACCGCCCATTGATCCAACGAACCCTGTGGTAGATGTTACGGATTTTCTCGTGAATGGGACCAACTTCTTCGAGGTGAAGGTGACTACATGTCGCAGTAAAGCGGTGTAGGCAAGCAGTGCGCAAAGGAATTGTAGGATTGAACTTGTGTTGTATTGTGTATGTATGTATGTATGTATGTATGTATGTATGTATGTATGTATGTATGTATTGTTTAACGTATGTGTTGTATTGTGTGTAGCTACGAACAGTAGTTATCCCTCAGTGGCTGTAAACAGCGCTAGTGTATGATAGGTAGTCGCATCTCACTGAAGGTGAGGTGCGTGTTGCCCATGAGGCAAGAGAGACTCAAACCGTGACACTACATCTCTACTCAATGCAGTTAAAGCGAACGTCGATCACGTTCTCAGCGTTGGATATGGTCCTAATAATGTTTCTCGGTACGCAAACGCGGACTGGGAGGAGTTTGGCTTGATTGGCCCTGTTCAGCTTACGAGGCGCAGAATCGTGAGCGCTATGTGATAATGGGTCTAGACGTGTTGGCTTTTGCGATACACGGTTATGAATCGTTAAGAAAAGGCTTGTCTTGTATATGTCGATGATAATATTCATACAAAGCAAGACTTGGACTTGTTACGGGCCTCACCTCCCCGATTTAGGGTCTGTGACCAATGCCGGGGACTGTTTCGCACCTAATTCTGACAATTTCTTCATGAGCAAAGCTTCCTCTGAACATTTGACATAATGCCGTACAGATAATTCTCATATGCCACACCACAGTAATGGAAGGCCTCAATTTACAAGAAAAACCAGAACATGCGCACAAGCTGGAAGAGAGACTTGAGTCTTGGACTTCTAGGACGAGGAGCCCGATGGCATCCTATCAGCGAAACGTAAGGAAAGTTTACATGCTTAAAAGACCATCGCCATACCGCAGTCTTACAACACAAGCATTGCCGCCGTCACCACACCGGCCGCCCATCCCACCATCCTAGCACTCACATCCACCCCGGCACTTGCCCACGGCGTGTTTTGCTCCGGTACACGGCTTCCTTCCTTTGTCTTGTTCGCAGTCATACACACAAATTGAACGCTGCTTTGCACCAGATTTGACTTTGGGTCAGAAAATCGTCCTAGTAGGACGAGTGGAATCGTCTGGCGCGTCAAGAGATCATACGTCTCGTTCGAATCAGAATTGGCCATGGAATTGGACACTTGGGGGCCTATGACTGTCCCGAAAGTTCTGTACTTGTCTGGGACCTGCAACTCGGTCGTGTTGGGATAGGCGCACGTGCTATTGGTTACGTCGACGAACTTGGAGTCTGGCGAATTTGTTAGCTAGATGAACAAAAGCCAAAGATTCCAAGTCATTGCTCGTGTGCAAGGAAAACGAAAAGAAGGAGCATAAGGGAGACATGTGAATGGACAGCCGAGGGAACCTACTGCGTGAGCCGCCCTCCAACATTGGGCACGCCTCGTTGAACGCGGCGGATGTCGACCCAGTATCGGAGTCAGGACAGAGATTTGCCGAATTACTACTTAGTGCCTTTGTCAGATGGTCGATGCAGGCCTGGCTGATCACACCGCTGCAACTGTTGTCTTTTCCAGATTCTAATGTCGCATTGATATTGTTGTATGCGTAGCTACAGATTCCGGTACCGTTCGACACGTTTTCGGGTGCGGAGATGTAAGTATTCGCTGTGACGTCGGTCCCTTGAGATCCGACGAGCACAGAAACATACCACGGGTCGTCGCTGGCGTAGGAGGAGTTCCAGGTAAAACTGTGCTGGCCGGTTGCATTCACAGTTTTGAATTCTTGGCGGTTTTGGCAGGAGGAATCTTGTGCATAGACAAGCGCTGTGGTGAGGAGTCCTGATATTGTAAAGAGCAACTTTGGGTTGTTAGACGACATCATTTTAACTTGGCATAAGAGTAAAACGTCAGGCGATTGTTCGTTTAGACTTGCGAGGATACCAGTATATGTACCCCCTTGTATGTGGCGGTCAGGTACCGCCTTAGAATGACGCACTAGCCGATCGACAGAGATCGGCATTCCAAGGCCTAATTGGACATTGCAACAGTGAATCCATGTCGCAATGACGAATGACCAACAGTTGACTGTGCTGCGCCGCCGGAGAGCATCTTTACCCGTAAGCGCTAGGGGCTTCGGTTCTGCGTTGGCGAGCAGTCAACTGTGCCGTACTACAACATGAAACGAACGTGACTATGTACGTAACACATCCATGTGGAATAAGACGATCTTCCTCTTTACTGCGATTAGCTGGGCACTAAATATCTCGCCCTTGTTGGTAGGATTGATCTTGCCCCCAAAAAAACGCCACGCGTAGGGAAGTGTTCCTAATATATGTCTCATCCGACGCAAGGCGGACTCCGAAGAATCTGATAAGGCTAGTGATTGTTTCCATGCGGCACAGTAGGGGCGATGAATAATTGAAAGGGACGTACGTGCATCCACTCGCGCTCATTACAGGTAGTCAAAAACTGCTGCTATCCCGATGAGACGTTCTTGAAGCTCGCGACGCGCTTTCCATTGCTTTTGGGTTAGGCCCCCCTTTGTTCAAATGAGGAAAAGCGCAAGATTAGATTAAGCTCACAACGACGGTGTAAGTTTTCAATACGAAGGAGCTTGTATTTCCTGGGCACTAACCCGCAGAATGCTTTGACTTCGTAGCTCTGACGGTACAGTCTATATCAAGAGCAAAACAACAGCACAACGCAGAAGCACTACTAGCTAGGCTCTACTATACAACAGAGAACCCCGAGAAACCTCAACCGTCTAGACCAACACGATACCATATGCAGATATCACCGTCTGGAGAATTTGTCAGCTCCCAAAGCGACTTCAGTGGGCTCCAAATTTCGAGCACTTACATCTTTTGGCGCAGAATAGCAGAAGTCATCCTTGAGGACTTCCCCGATCTTATTGAAACAGCCACCGTCCGAGTATAAGATGACCTTGTGTCCTGTAGCCGCAATGTTCTCCATTTTCACGTTATGCCAACCGGTGACGCTGCCAGTACAAGTGAACTGCTGGTCGTCATGACCGCTAAAGTTCTCTGTCGGCTCATCGTCACAACCAGATGTGTAGAGGTTGAGGTTCCTGATCATGGGTTAGATATATTGCACGTAGGTCAAAACATGTACAAAAAGGCAGAAACGTATAACAAGCGGCAGAACGAACCAGATATTCCACTCCACATCCTGGCGTTTCGAGACCGAGGACTGATCGTTAGCCGGAAGTGCGGAGGTAAAGGTAGCCGTAGCTAGAAGAGCGATGATTGAAAGTTTGGACAGCATGATAGCAGTTGTGATAGTAATGGTGCTGAGAAAGTTGGAATTTGTTTGAGACAAGAGCTTGTTGTTCAAAAATGTGAAGATTGGATTGTAACCTTCAGCTTATGATGAACTGACCTTTTTTATATCCGCTCGAGTCGCCCTCTAAGTGAGATTTACAGCGGGCGTAAGTATGTCGATGTCATAGATACTACCTCATGGAGGAGGCGGCTTTCGGTCCACGTTTGTTTCAACTGTGCCACATGGTGAAGTGGATCCGATGACGATCTGAACTGGTCCTTGGTAAGCTGCTGCCGAATTCTATGGATTCTTGATTGGTTCACTCGTATGCGAGGCTCAAGAGTCCGAGACAACAGTTCCTGCAGTATGTTGGCTTGTTGTTATATTGGTTGGTTGGTTGGCTGGATGGATGTTAGGGTTGTCAAGGAGTGATGACTAGTCCTTCACCCAAGCCTCGCGTAGAGCATCTCAGACGTGCTAAGCTATGAAATGATAGTGTAGCAACACTAAGGTATGTTGGTGTGCCAAATAAAGTATTGATTCATGACTATCTTGTCATCCAAATTCACGTCCTTGGCTGTGCCCTGGCAAACTATACTGATCAAATGACATCGATGACGCAGAACCAACTCTCGGGCATTAATTCAATCATGTACGTAAGGCAGACTCCACGAGTATCGAGCTCGCAGCTCTCAGACGTTCAGTTGTGAAGTATAAAGTAGCGCACCTTACTCTTCAAAACGAAACACACATTCTCCATTCAAGCTTCATTCAATCAACATCAAATTCACAAAACATCCAACATGGTCGGTGCATACTACCTTAGTGTGCTTTCTAGCATCGCATCTGTTGTCGTCGCACAGGACCCATTTTACATGTGCACCGATGACAAATGCGAAAAGTGTCCCTCGGGAATCTCCAGCTCTGGCACTGGCTATCCAGACTGTGTCGTCTACAACTCCGAAGATGTATTTGCCAACCAAGGTTACGATGGTAACGAAGGAGGGTGAGTCCACAATGTGTCCTACTACACCCAGAACTATCCAATCAAGCTCATTTTCGCTAACCCATCATCCCCGCGCGCAGAGGTTACACCGTTTACTTCGACGTGCAGAAACATGATCCGGGGTGCGCTACCATTGTCAAGTCCCCTGCTTCAACGGACCTTGTAGGCTGTGGTGCTGCCATTGCCGTCTTCAAACAAGAAGCTTGTGCTGTCTTGAAGCTCGAAACCAGCTTCATGATCCAGAGCTGTTGTGGAACTGCCTGCGACTCCGCTGGAGGCAAGATGATTCGTGGTATCGGACAGATGGGCGCTGCGCGTTCCATTTCTCTAGATGGACGTGGTGGTATTCTGCTCAACTATCCTAACGGCACTACCATCGAGCCTATTGAGAGGGGACCACCAACAAACCTCGTCAATGCGAAGAAGACAAAACGTGAGGCCATTGAGCCGGCAGTACAGCGTCTTGAAAAGCGGAGCTGCACTAAAAACAGCTGGAAGGGTATGTATAGGACCATCAGGGCACCACGACCATGCTGACGATAACTGTTAGCGAACGGAGATGTCCTTACCAAGCCCGCTGATAACGTTCAAATCGTGAAAGACTCGGTGACTGGACCGGGATCTGTCACGATAACAGAAGAGCGCACCCAGAGTTGGAGCACCTCCATGAGCCTTGGAATCTCAGACATAGTCAGCCTCGGTGTCAGCACTGAGTTCACCGAATCGGTCAGCTCCGGCAGCCAAGTGATGGTCAGTATCGCCGAAGGCCAAACTGGAAAGCTCGGATTCACGGCGACATTGTCGTGCAGCACTGGAAAGGGCCTGTGCGATGATGGCGAGGTGGAGGGTGAGGTTTGCTGTAAGCTCATATTGAGGCGCCGAACTGAAGCTGTAGACTAATCAAATGACAGGGCCTACGAAGAGGGGAGACGATGTGGCGGGAACGTACCGCGTTATCGTTGAGAGCTAGATTAGGAGAAGGCCGGCTAGGAATGGATACGAAATTTGGAGGAGAATGATCAATGTTCAAGAGGGTATAACGCTCGTTAGATTTTTATAGTTTGGTTAGATACGTATGATATCTTTGCTACGTCTGTGAGAGCCATAATAACTGTACTCTCGTCTCGTTCCAGTTGAATCCTTCCCGCGAACGTATCTGCTTTAAAGGTACTTGAAGGACGATCTAGTGCATAGGAGTTCGGGCGTTTGTGCCTTGGGTCGCGCCATATAAGGTCAAAGGGACACAGGATACGAGGCAAGGGTGGCCCATCTTGACGAGGCAGAAAAGGCAAAAAATTGGTACCACCTCTATCGTTACCTTGAAAATCGTTTGTAGATTGGATGTGGCGAGCACTGTTCCTCTGGGAAGTCGTGTGTACGACCATGTCAACGTCAGGCACTTTCCCATTCCCACTGACCATTTGCACCGAGTATGCGGTCTTCAAGCTGACCGCCTCTGTGTTTGAAGAGTCCCTTCTCCAAATTGGCGCAGCAGATCCGCTAAGTTGTGGAACTGTAGCGGCTTTGTGAGGAAAAGATCGACGCCGGCATTGAAGGCTTCGTCCTCGTCTTCTTCGCTAGCCAAGCCGGTCAACGCTATGATGACTGTGCTTTTGACGATTGTTCCACTTCCGTCACCAGCCTCCATCTTGCGAATCTGTCTTGTTGCCTGGAACCCGTCCATCACAGGCATTGACAAATCCTGATGGGAATGTTAATCCGGTGAACAAAATTGGGAAGACCCATCTACGGCAAACACATACCATGAAAATGATGTCAATGGCTTCTTCGGAGCTTTGTACAGCTTCTACGGCCTTCTCTCCGTCCCTTGCTTGCGTCACATTGCGATTGCCGTTCTTCTTCAAGAACGCGCCCAGAAGTCTGAGGTTGAGAGCATTGTCATCGACGATGAGGATACGCGGAGCCGCCGCAGCATCTGACGCCGCTGCCTGGTGATCCTTTGATTCGCTTGACCCTTCGTTACTAGCAGCTGATGGGTCCGCGCCCAGTGATGGCTTTGATCGCTCTCGAGATGGGTTTCGAAGCTTTGCGACGTCAGCAGACGCCTTTAGCGCTTCCGTTACCTTTTCTTTTTCCGAGTCAGGCAGATACTGCTCGTAAGGCAAGCGCGTTCTGAAGTTTTGCAACTCGAGCGGTTCAACCTGGTGTTGAGGGTGATCCGTGATCTCCGGCTCTTTATCGACGCTGACATTCTCCCCATGCGTTCGGAGTTCATTGAGCTTTCCGAGACAAGAAAGCAGGGCTTTCGCAACGCTCTGAGGCCCAAGTGGGCGTGGAACCCTCTCCCACTTCGAGTAGCCGTCAACCATTTGCATTTGTTGTCCCATCATGCTTGGGACAGTTACGATGCTCAGAAGAACTCCACGTTCCCCGTAACCCCCCGATGTTTCCCTGACGGTCTCCAAAACCTCTTTATTTCCCTCCTCTACCAACACGATGTCGGGCTTGGCGTCCCTGATCGGTTCCAATAACTTGCACTCAAACCCGTCGCGGAGGTAGTTCGTCAGTGAGTCCCTGATCCTATCCGGGAAACCGTACATGACTGCGGACAACTTATGATTCCGAATTGTCTGAATGTCACGTTCGAATTGACTCGCTGTTCGACCCTTCTCATCGTCATCGGGCGTACACATCCTCATCGGCAATCGTACGTGGATCTCCGTGCCCTTGTCTTCCACACTCTGTACCTCAATCTCGCCTCCAAGTAGCGAGACTAAGCTTTTGACGATCGACATTCCCAATCCGACACCATGGGCAGAGTTGGAGTCTTCTTGGGTGAACGGAAGAAAAAGCTGGTCACGTAAAAATTCCTTGGACATGCCTCTGCCCGTGTCTTTCACAGTGAGGGTGAGGGTACGCCCAGTCGTAAGGTCATTGCTTACTCTTTTAGGGTCCTCGATCAATCTTGCTGCCTCGAGTGTAACAATTATGGATCCCTTGTTGGTATACTTGAGAGCATTGCCGATGAGATTCGTCGCAATTCGCCGAAGAGCGCCTGGTTCTGTGAAGTAATCCTAATTGTTTTCATATACTACATTGCAGACGACTATGACATCGCCTTCGTGTGGGTTGTAGAAGCTTTTTCCAGCTTCAAGGACACTGAGGGTCTCTTCACAGAGCAGGGCGAAATTAGTGCATATATACAGACCCTCATAATCTCTTTCAGGTCCAGAAGCCAGCCCTTCTTTTCCAGAAAGTGCCCAAACAGTGTCTGGTGGGTACCGTTGACGGTACTGGTGTTGGCGCCGTTCGAACTGATTGATCTTTGCGTAGCTCAGCACACTCGTCAGTGTCTCGTGGAGAGTCGAGCCACAAGTGCCGATTATCTCTGCAAGTGGTCTTTGAATCGAGTCAAGCTCAGAGTCATTGAGAAGTTGCACGGCACCAAGTATTCCGTGAAGAGGGGTCCCTAGAAAATGTTAGCGGTGGTTCTGTTTTGGCAGGGTGGACGTACTCAGTTCGTGACTGACAGATGAAACAAATGTCTCTCTCTGTTTTGCGACCAGCGACGCGTCGTACCGCGCAAGCTCGGACTCGACGACGCGCATGAAGCCTTTAAGTGATCTAAGATCAACAGCGTCCGTAAAAGTTGGTGTTAGCCAGCATCACGTGCTCTGTTACATAATCACTCGTAGGGTATATATTCCCTGTTTCCCTCATTAGATAGGAATCAACCTAGTCCCTCTTTTCTGCTCCTGCCCTTGCCCGCACACAGTTATGAGCCCGGTTTGCACCTCTTAGACTGAGCTACTCAGCACCAAAA
>QVXC01000246.1:0-49984 GCA_003501895.1 Phaeosphaeria sp. A1 3.1a
ACCTCATGTTTGAATAGTTGGCGATGTTGTTGCGCGTGCGCGGGGTGTCACCGTGCGCGGCCTGTCGCACTACGGTAAACCACGTTACTGGGGAATACAAACCCCACTTCAAAGAGTGAAGCATCAGAAGTGACTTCATCGGGTGCTGCCTCGTACCGCAGCAAACAGAAACTCGACCATTGCCTGAAAATAATTCTTGCATCCTTTAATGATGTCATTGAGAATGAAGTTCAAGTATGGTGGCAGTGACACTTACACCCAGACCCGCCTGAAGTAGGCTCTGTGAACGAGGGCGCTCAGCGCATCTAAAAGCCTCGAGCGACTCAGTAATAAGCTCAGCCAGGTTGGGCTTCGACACGAAACTTCGAATCGCGCTTCATCGTTCCATCCCGTGAGTCCCTGGAAGGAAGAACCATCTACCAGAGTCTGTGCTGTTACGCTGTCGAAAAGATTTTCAAAGAACGATTTGTGTTTGTTCAGAAATTTGAAAAGGAAGTCGCTATCATCTGCTGCTGGGCCAACGCATGCGAGAACCTGTGCAGCTCTTTTGTAGAAATCACCCATCATAGCGACCTGCAGGCTCTTCTCATGATCGTTTGCTTGATCAATGCAGATAGCATCGATCCAGAGATAACCATTCCAATCTGATGCATATGCTTGCTGCAGGACAGTTTGGCAATTCCGCCGGACATTCTGGCGCCTATCATTGATTTCAATTTCGACAGTATCGGACGGATCTCCCCAGGTATACGAAACCGCACAGTATGCAGGGACTGTGTCAAGTGGGAAGACGCGTAGGGTACATCTCGCAAGCTTGCCAGCCCCAGCTTCCATAATCTTGAGCAAGCGAATGTATGTTTGTGAATCCGGCAGCGCTTCGTGTTTGAACTCCATAGCTGTAGTGACAGAGTTTGTTTCGTTTCGTTCATGGTTTGGATCCATGGTCGCTCTGGCGCATGAGACGACGGCTAATCGTCGAGGACGCGACCACAGCTCGTGCTAGCGAGCAACATCAAGCATAAAATTTCGGTAGCGGTGGTCTACTGACAGAAACGAGCGGAGCGAAGAAGTTGCATATGATGGATGCCTGCTCACAGAGTCGTCCGAGGTGCTGCCTTACCACGAGGCTGAGAAGGAAATTGAGCAAAGCGAGGCTGCACACAGCAGCGACGACATGCGAAAGTAGACTTTATTTGAAAAACATGGAATAGAGGTCGCAAAACCCGATGGGGCACAATGCGTAGGACGGAGTCAGAATGAAGAGGCAAGGTCAGAGCTGAGGCTGTGGGCTGAGCCTTGCAGATAATCAGCCTCGAGGCGCAGGCACGACACATAGTTGGTTCTTTCCCCTTCCGCCTCAACACGTGACCTCAGCCGCGCCAAAGCACTTTCACCATTTGCACAAGGGCAGAAGATGAGAAGTGGGAATGATGTATCATCTCATATCCCATTTCGCTCACTCTACTTCTTAACCGCCCAAACATCTCCACCCAACCCAACAACCTTGCCGCCCTCCTCCATATCCTCCAATAACCTCTTCACCTCCTCCGCCCCAAACGGAAACCCTCCCTGCACCATCATCCTCATCATCATCAGTATCCTCGGGACAGGCATATTCCCCTGTGCCGTCAACATGCCAAAAATAAATGCACTGTACACATCCTTCTTTTCCAGCAACAAGTCCATCTGAGACTTGACCGTCGATGTCTGCGCCGCCTGCACAGCAGCCAATTCCTCGGCGGCAGCTGCAGCATCCTCATCGGCTTGGAGTTGTGATGATTTGCGAGGCAGAGTTTCGATGACTGCAAATGTTGAGGGTGAGATTTCGCGTAGCACGGATTTTCCGACCCAGAATGCGAGTGCTTGACGGACGAGCGACTCTTCCATTTCGAGCATTTCCTCTAGCTGCTCCACGTTGCGCGATATGCCTTCACCTCCCTTTCCCTTTTTGCGCGCAATGTGTTCTTCGCCAACTTGGGGTTGAAAGGCGTAGACGACGCTGACTTGCCACGGCGTGAGTTTGTCAAAGTCTTCGGTGCGGTCGTCGAAGTCGAGCGTAATGGAGCTGGTACCAAGGGCGTGCATCCAGCGGAGCTTGCGCATGCCTTTGATGCGCTCGAAGCGGGATTCGTATTCTTTCTGGAGAGTTTCGATTTGTAACGGGACGCGGAAGGTGTCGTCTCGAAGAGACGGCCAGAAGAAGGACGAGAGGATCTGGGCGTTGAGAGCTGGGTTTGGAGGTGCTGTCTCTGCTGGCGTTGCTGGTGCGGCTTTCGCTGCCGATGCCGCGCCTCGACGTGGTCGGGGTGTACGTGGTTGTAGCCCGTCTGGTGTCTGAGGGTTGTTGTTGCGGGCATCTGGGGTCTGGAAGGTAGGGTTTGTGCTTGCATTAGTCGCGTGTATGGAAGCATTGATGCGCTTGGAATCGAGCACGTCACGAAGCATGACTTCGCAAGCCTGCAGCTTGTCGTCTCCCAGGCGTATCTTGATGAGTTCTAATAGTCGGATCTCCTTTTCGTACTCCGGATCTTGACATCGAAGCAGGTGGTCTCCGTAAATGTTCTTCAGCTCATTGATGAAGTCTTCTCGTTCCCACAGAGTCAGCAAGAACCAGATTACATCTTCTACCTTTGACTTCTTGTAGTCGGGAGACGCATCCTGGGGTAGCGGCTGCCAATTCATATCGTTCCAATTGAGCTCCTCGTCCGTGTCTTGGCCGAAGTTGGCAAATGGCTTCGCCATCTCACAGGCAATCTCGTATGAGAGCTCGCTGTTCGACGAGAACTTGGTACCTGTCTCATCATTGAGGTCCGTCAGAAGACTTGAGATGATTATTCTAGCAGTGTCATCTCGTTCCTTCAAATAGCGACGGATTGGCCTCGCAACTCGCTCAAGTAAAACACCTTTTGGTTCCAGCACGTGGAACGACCTGATGATGGAGATATAAGCATTCAAGATATAAGTCGTGGTCGCCCCTGGATGTAGAAGTCGCCGTGATATTTGCGCCGAGAAATTGGATGTGAGATTCTGCTTCGCGCCGGCCACTTTGAGGTACTCCTTGATGTCAAGCACAGCACCCAGACTCTTGTCCCAGTTCATGACAAAGTCAAAGAGGTCATCGACCCTGGCTCTTCCGAGTCTGTTCAAGGCCATCTCTTGCCATGCCGTCAACTCAGTGGGCAAAACACTGTTCTGCTCGCACTTCAAGCACTCCAGTACCAGCTCAACCAGCGGACAAAATCCCTTTTCCAGCCACATCCTCAGGTGAGGTACGATGGACTGCTTCGAATACCAGTCGACTTTCAGGTAATGACTGGCGATGAACGAGTCCAGCAACTTGTTCATAGCAAGCGCGAAGGCTTTCTGCGCGCCATCACCTCCTAGACCAACGCGTTCCAGGCCTTGCAAAAGCGTGGTCATACGCTTCCTGAAGTTTGTGACCACGTCTGGAGAATCGGATGGCTGCATACCGTCTTGACGAGTGTATACGCGGAACAGCCTACATCCCGCATCGTACAGGACATAGCTCAGTGTCTTGGAAAAGCGTTGCGCCGGTAAGCAGTGTGCGAGAATGGCGTGTATATCCCGGCGCATCTTCAAGCCAGCAGCATCTGAAGCATTTGCGTCTGCCATCTGCGTCGGTTTGCTAGGTCGAATGGTCGATGCGCTGTCGTTCTGTTGTAATAAAGGCAGAATGTGCTCGCTGAAAGGTTCCAGGTAAGCCGTCTGCACTTGCTCACAGATGCGCTGAGTCTCGTCTAGCAGATCCCATGCCTGCTGCAATGGCACCTCCTTCTTCCACATGTGCTCAAGACCGCTCCTCACATGGTTCGCGAAATGTAGCCTGCACTCATTTGTATACCACTCGACCAGACTCTCTTCCCTGCTGTCCTCGCTCTTGCCCTCTCCGACCAGCAGATAACTCAGGGCTTCCTCGACCTCTCTGGTCCTGTGTAGCCGCGGTACGAGCGTGATGTCTTTAGGGAGACTCAGGAACCGTGTTGCGCAGCTCCATGCCGACGCTCTCTTGATAGCCCTGTGCTGACCCTGAGCATGTCCTTCGATGTTCCTTGCTGCATATGGACTTCCGAAAGAGCTTCCAGGCGCGGTAAAACCCAGATCCGGTGTCGCAACTGGCGTAGGCGTGGTGTGCGAAAGCGAGAGGACGGGGAAGACTGATGCGAAGATTTGGGTCGAGTGGTCCATGGCGGAGATGCGGAGGAGCCCCGCTTTGGGGTGGTGAACGAGGGTTTGTTATGGGCGTGCAATGAATATCGCAGCGTCTCAAGGAGCCAAGATCATGTGAGTAGGCATTTCATGGTATGGAGCACAATTGTTACGCCTGGTGGGATGTATGGTCGAGGAGCTTGTGGTTTGTACTGTTTCTTGCGGTCGTGTTGGTGGGTCGCGCTCACCCGCGCACGAACGCGAATTCACGTGCTCCCGCACCGCATCCTGCTGGAAACTCTCAACTTTTGGATTTTTTTCACATCATGTCTATCAACACTTTTACAGACATACTTGAAATGTGAAGCATTCGAGAGCACATTAGCTTAAGAAGGAATAGCAGCAGCATATAAGAAATGTTCGTGCAGTCATTCGATTAATGCTCTACATGCAGCACGAACTGCGGTCCTATTTACTCTAATACTACATAGACTGAAGACTAACGCTTCCAAAAGAAAACACCCTGCATATTCGCCTCGTATGCTCGTCATTCCTCAGATGGCAGGAGGTATACCCTTATATAACGCCATAAGCCACCCAAGCCATCCCATTCCGAAATCATGCCACCAGAAATGCACATCGCTAAAACACTTAGATATGTATATACGCGCATGACGTCTTCTTGTTGCCGTGTCATGGCCGCAATACGCCGTGACGCCGCCGAAAGGCCTCGACTCGCTCTTCGTAAAATAATATTTCTCGCACTCGTAACTTCGGGCCTCGATGGGATTCGTGCACAAATGACTCCGTGTCACTCTCTGTTTCGCCATCGTCACTTGGCTCGCTTTCTGTTTCTTCGCCTGCAGCTGCGACACCGCTGTCGTCCTCGTCGTCATCCTCTTCCTCGGTTGCTTCGCTCTCGTCGTCAGAGAGCATGGAATCGTGCGCGACATACGCCGCACCAGGGCCATCGGCCATCATACCATCGTGTCGGAGGTCGTAGTTGGATGGTCGGTTCTCTAGGATTTCGAAACATTTCGACATCAAGCCCATGTAACACAGCTCAATCTCGGGTCGTAGGTGAACAATATCGAGAATCTGGTACGCTAATTCACGCGGGTCGATATTACTGCCGTGTGCGTGGTCGGCCACGAAAGGAATGTAAAGAGACCGAATGTGAGGTATATAGGGGAGTCGTTGAAGGAAATGGTGCTATCAAGCCATTAGTTTCATCTTTAAGGTGCAATTCGCGCCGACTTACCCAATCTTTGTAGTCGATCGATACAGCGAGCTCTCGGAGACTGCTCATGCGTCCACTAGTAATGAACGTGAGTATCTCGCGGTTCAGCATCCACCGTCGCCATCTCAAACTGGTGGTCGTGTGTCCGTCTGGCCCCTTCTCACCACTGTCGATCATCAGCTTCTTCAAGCTTGCTCTGTGCCTCCGCATGGGTCCACGATATATCGCGTCCACGGTCACCGTAGACGAGTACGACCGCCCCTCTTGCAGGAAGAGCACTTCCAAACTGTTTGGTGCCAGTGTCTCCTTGAGGAAGGAAATTAGCGAAGGCGAGACTGTGTTTGTGTGTATGCGCTTCAGATTGAGTTGGTACTCTGACTTGTGTGTGCATGAAGCCTTGTACGCTTTGGATGTTGATGGCGAGCCGGGGTATGTTGTGCGTGGTGTATATTGCCGTCGAAGGACCTTCCATAATTGTTCATGATTGCTGCAATGCAACAGTGTCAAAGTGGACAATATTGACCAGTCAAATGCTCTGCGTAGAACAGCCACAGATAAGGGGACGCGCTCAAGCTCAAGGACCTCAAGCTTTAGCTTCCCAACCAGCTTGTCCTCCGATGAACCCTTCTGAGATGCGGAGGTACTGTCGGAGCGGCTTTCGCGCGTCGTGTCCGTTGCTTTTTCTGAAGGGTTCTCCAAGGAGCCAGTTGTGGGTGGTGTAGCGACTTGCTCAACTTCGACTTGTTGACCGTCATTGAAAAGGCTGACTCCTTCATTGGCCATCGGCTCTTCCATGGGATTACCAAAGTGATCCACATCCTGCTCTGTCTCCCGGTCTTGCATCGACAAGCTGGCAATCGACGGTACTGCGTTCGGGAGTGCAGCCTTGCTTGGTGTGGCGTTCAGGGGTCGCTCTGCAATCCCACTGGATGACTTCAGTGTGTGCGAGTCGTCTGAATGGCGCATATTGTGAATTCGGCCCACGAGTATGCCTAGGACACCACCAAGCCGCTTGTCGCCCAGCTTGTTCGCAGCTGTGGTTTTGGCGCTATAGTCCACCTGTTGTAGATTGTCGCCTTCCCACACGGTGACCCAATCCCGCTGCTGCGCATGGGCCGCGATACCTACGCGAAGCTCCCGTAGCCTCTTGTGCGACCGTGCTATGAGTATGCTCATCTCGTCAAGGTAGGGCAGCTCGTCTATGTCGAGAACGCTCAGACTCTTCAAGGCAGGGATCACAGAGAAGTTCGGGTGTTCCACGCGGCCCACGGCAGATGCACCATTTGGCTGGTACGGCTGGTGTATGACGGTTGGGGCCTGAACCAATGCAATGCCGCTCGGATGTGTGCCATTCAGAGGAGGCGGGGCCCCGACATTGTTCAGAATCATGGGCGGTGCCGGTGGAGGCGCGTCCATGGTGTTGTCATGCCATCGAATCCACAACCGCTCCAAGCGGCAGTCTTCACCATCACTGCGGTGTGCCAGGCTGGACAGCGCAAGCCAGACGTCTCGCAACACACCCGTCGGCATGTCCCAGACAAACGTCTCCAGATTGATCATGCGCGCAATGGCCAGCGCGACCAATGTGCCCAGCATCTTGCCGCCCTCTTTGGTGATCATGTACTCATGGACCCATGCCTGGGGGCCGTTGCCGAGCGAGAATTTCTTGGTGAACTGGCCGTAGTAGTTGCCGAAGCGGCGCGGCTGCACAGGATACGGCGCCGCAGCGGGCTTCGCAGGAGTGTGCGCGCTGTTCGGCTGCTCCACACGGCGAGCCTGGTGGGGGAAGCAGTCGTCGCCCATGACCAGCGTCGCGAGGCCATATGTGAGGGCATCGACGCCGGAGCGCGGCTCGCTGTGGGTGCTCTCGTCGGGCCACACGATGTCGAAGCGCGAGTAGATGCACGGGATGGTGAGGCGGTGCAGCGCCGAGTGGCAGAGCGACAGCGAGGTGAGGTCGTTGGTGTGGGGGAGCTGCGTGGTTGCCAATGTTAGCCTTACCCAGAGCTGCATGCGCTGAGCAAGCATGCGGTGCGACGCGGTATGCGGCAGCAGGGACTCATATGTACCTGGTGTATGATCTCGCGGAGCACGTCTACGGGCAGGTCGAGCAGTCTGAGCGGTCCTCGCGCGGCCTTTTCTTTGCCTTTGGCGGCCACCCGCGCTGTGTCGCCCGCTGGCAATGCGCCCGCCGCACTCGCAACCGCATCGCGTGTCGGCGCCGTCTCTAGCTCATGCTGCGTCGCCATCGCATGCGCATCGTCTATCGCGGGCGAGCGCGCGCAGCTGGTGTCGTCCTCGGAGAGCAGTGGCGACGAGGTCCGGGGCGTGGCGGGCGTGGAGAGCGGAGAGGAAGCCATGCTGCGGGATGAAGACGCCCAGACTGGTGTGCGCTTGCACCATGACCCGAGCCAGAGGTGAAGCAGGAAGCAGCGCGTCAGCAGTCGCAGTCGCAGTCTTCGCAGGTGCCTGAGGTTTGTCGGCGAGGCCCTCGTGTACCATGTTCGCTGTTGTCGCAACTGACCAATCGAGACGCCAGCCCAGCCGATGCTCGTAAACTCCACCAAGTCCGTTCCCTGCGCAACCGCGCTGCTGACTTGCATCAACCGCCCTACGCACCACGTCGGCACATCCACAACTGTCTCACCCGCCGCAGCCCGCCCGCCCTGTTGACGCTTCACGTGCACACCGTCCAGTCACAACATTGAAGCAATGCAGCATACCTGCATCAAGCCAGTATATTTCATAACAAGTCAAAAGTTGTCCACGCATTGGCGCCGCTCCAGAGGGTATACCCATGCATAAAAAACCAGCAAACGCCTTGCCAGCTCAGAGATCCACCGTCCCGAGGCAGTCCTATTCTGAGCCGATAATCTTGCCCACCCAGATAACGCGCCGTGTGAAGCCATCCTACTTCATGCCTGGCCAAAGTTGAGTGCTGTTTGGTTGCGCTCGGGGTCGCTCATACGGATGATCTTGACATCCGGCGAGTGCTTTACGTTAGTCATGGACTGCGGCGTGATGAAAATAAACTGTCGTCCAATCGAACGCCGTGCAGCCTGGATGATCATCTCCATGCTGCGCTCACGGTTGACGCTGTCCATGAAAACATCGCTGCAGCTGTTAGTGACGACCTAAGTAGAGGGCCCATATCAACGTACAATTCATCGAGACAGCGAATCGGCGAGCCCATGGCATCCCATAACGCGAGCAGAAGACACACAGTAGAATACGACTTTTCGCCACCTGAGAGTGTCTTGGTCTGTCTGCCATCTCCGCTGCGTTCTGTGATATCGGGTTGCACCTGTTATGGCTGTAAGCAAATATTCTGCATATTCTACTAAAGAGTGACCCACGTGTATGTCAAGCAGCTGGTTCTTGTGGTCAATGTTGAGTGTACCGCGAAACTTGCGCTCGCTCAGAAGATAGTTGAACGTGACGCGTGCTCTCACAGAGATGCCAGAGCGAAACTGCTGCCAGCGCTGTCGGCGATTGTTCACCGTGTTGATGAGATACTGCCCATCTGTTAGTTGTATCCAACGTGATGTGTCTGTCGAAGCACTCACCATCTTCAGGCCCTCAAGCTGCTCAAATTCCTTCCTGGCGGTTTGGTGCACTCTCTTGGCCTCGTTGGCTTCCCGGAGCAACTGATCTTGGGAGCCACCTAGCTCTTTCTCGGCTTCACGCCTCGTATTCACGAGCTTCTGAAGCGTTTCACCCAGCTCCTTTGACGATTTACCGTCTGGTACGGCGACTCGTTGTGGGCATTCGTTCTCGGCCTCTCGAACAGCGGAATCAACATTGCCTTGTCGCGTTTGCCTTTCTTCTTCCCAAAGCGCCTTGTTCTGTTCAGCCTTCGTGACGTTCAGTATTGCTTGATTCTTCTTCTTTAGATCATCCTCTCTTTGGTCCTGATACTTTCTGACAGCACCTTGCGCTTTGTTGAGTTTGAAATCCAAATCTTTAACGGCTCTTTGCGCATCTTCGAGGATTTTCTTGTTCGTCCTGTTTTCACCATTGAGTGCGTCTTTGCGTAGAACTAGATCCTCGTAGACGCCCTCGGCATGTTGAAGTGCCTCTTCTGCCTCTAGCAAACTCTCTTGGAGCACCTCGATAGCTGCTGCATCTGGAGCCGCCCCGTTCAGCTCATCTTCCAATCGTCCTGCAGCGTCTGCTGCCCTTTGATAGGCGATTTTGAGTGTCTTGTCTTGACGCAGGTGGTCTTGCTCCGCTCTTTTCGCGGCATTGACCTTGTTTTGCTGATCGGCAGCTGCTTGTTCAAGCTCGGTGAGTTCACGACGGATCCCCTTGAGGCGTGTTTGCTCTGCCTTGATCTGATCTGCCTTATCCGCCTGCATCCTCAAGGTTCCTCGATATTCGTCGATTGGGCTGTCATTGAGGCCGCCATTGGGTGCATAGTTGATCACTCGACCTCGCCTCTTGTTCCCGTCCGCGAAAGTGAAACACATCTTCACCTTATGCGTCAATGGGCCGCGCTCGTCCATAAATTTGTAACCTTCAGCGCGCGATTCAAACAAGACTGTTTGCTCGATGGACTGATTGATGATGAACTGGTTGCGGACCAGATCATTGTCGATCTTGAGCGCTCTCATCCAAGTAAGCAGAGTCGAATCTGGCTCATGTGCTGCAGTATCGATCCGATCTCGTCTACCAATGTAGATTGGAGCTTGCCAGTTTACCCTCCGCATCAGTTTTGACAACGTCGACTGATCAGCACGACTCGTGACTACAAAAGCGTTCAAGCTCGAGCCAAATTGCTTTTCCAGTATGGGGCCCCATTCGGACTGCAGCAGCTTGATATGGCGGCCCATAGGCCCTACTGGCTTTTCGCGAAATTGCGGGTCATTGTCGATTGCTTTCAACAGTTTTTCCAGGTTATGTGGCTGCGGGTAGCCATCGATCCAGCCACGCTGCCCTTCTTGGAGTTTTTGAAGACTTGCAAGAGCTGCGTCCGCTTCTTGACGGGCTTTCTGGACTTTGTGACCTGCAGCTTGCAACTCGACCTGGTCTGCTTTCAGCTGCCTCTGTAGGTTGGGCAGGTTGGTGCCATGTGCTGAGTATGCTTCTTGCGCGGCATCCACTTGGGCTTTTGCGCTTTCTACTTGTCGCATTTTCTCAGCGTAAACGCCATCATCAGCTTCAGCCTGCAACTGCTGCAGTCTTTCGATCTCTGTCTTGTAGTCTTTGACCCTTTTTGCCTTGGCTCCAACGTCGCCTGCCGCATGTCGCTCGTCAGGTAACAGTGCAAGTAGCTTTTCCTTCGTTTCCTTGAAGACCGCCCTTTGCTCCTGTTCCACTTCTTGTGCAGGTTGCATTTCAGACGTCACATCTGTAACGCGTTGCTTGGCAGCCTCACACGCCGAGTCTGATCGCTCATATGCTTCTGAGACCTCGTTTACCAGACCTTGTCGTTTTTGAATGAGCTCGGTAACCTTTTCAATCTCCCCATCGGCTTCGGCTAGATCCACTTCTTCCTCTTTTACCGCAGCCCAAAGTGCTTGATGTGCGATCTCTGTTTCTTTGGCACGCATACGCTCCAGATTCTCAGCGCGGCGAGCTCTGGTTGCCAGATCCTCCATCTTCTTCCGCAGGATGCGAATGTCACTTTTCTTGACCTCAGCTCTTGCGTTCATGAGTTCAAGAGATTGCTCGATCTGCTGGTAGTCTTTGCTCAACACCTCGAGCTGGGTTCCCTGCAAGAAGAATTTGTACTTGTCCTTCGGAGTTGAGTGATTCAGGAACTGGCGAGCCATATCCTGCGTCAAGACGTTCATAGGATTGTCGATCTGTAGCGAAAACGCATCGAGTATATCTTCCAGCTCGGCCTTTTTCGTCGATTGAATCTTGCCATTCATATCCTTGATCTTGAAGCCTGACGTACCGGAGCGGTTGAAATGTCGTTCCACAGTGATGGAGTCGCCATAATCCTGAGGCTTATATGCGAGTGGGCCCTGGTTCTTGATACGAACTTGGATGCTGCAGTGGTCTTTCCCTTCTTTGATGAGACTTTTAAGATTTTGTGCTCGATTCGTCGCAGTGGCTTTGCCCCCCAGACAAACAGTGAGTGCTGTGAGCACTGCACTCTTGCCACTACCGTTGTGGCCAATGACGAAGTTTATCAATGGCCCTAACTGTATGGTCATATGCCCGTGACACATGAAGTTGACACAGTGAATCTCCTCAATTATGCCAGAGTCTGTCGCAATGTTTTGCTTGTTCGCGGTCGCCCGAAAGTCCTTCTGCACCTGCTGCGTTGCCCATAGCATTTGCTCATTATCTTGGGCATCGTCGTCCGCTGGGTCGGCATCGTCATCGCTGGCTGCCCCAGATTCGGCATCGTCATCGGGAACGGATGAAGTTTCGCTGGCGTCGAGCGCAGAGTGTCGTGGTCGTTTGTTCTGCTCCGGTCAATGCACGGTTCGGTGAGCTATGAGGGGGTACGTACGCGGCTGTTCTGTGCCCTACCACCAAGATCTATTCCATTCGTGAGCGCACGAGGACGCTTTGCGGACATGACCGCAGCCATCGGTGCGTGGGATGTGACGACGGAGGGTGCTGAGCGTTGTTAGGTAGGCAGCGAATTGACGCGCAAAACCCCAGACGCGTGCCTCCCCGCTAGTCCCCGCTAGTTGATTCGGTCCCTCCCCAGCAATTCACTTGTGTCAGTAGCATATAAGTCAGTGCTCCTGATGATTGATCAAGTACAGAGGAGTGCAGACTATGACTTCAGATGTTCCTCGCAAGTATAAATTGTGGATAATTCGATTCGATGGGGTCCGATTATCACGTGCTCACGCGTTCTGCCCCACACCGTACATCGACTGAGCTTAGCTTGAACTCGAAGGACACTCGCAAGATCGCGTAAGCACTCTACTCAGTATTGGCTCATTATGTGTTTGCAAACAGTGATATTGAGTTGTAACAACTACTTAACTTCACCTCTATCAAGCAACATCACGGGTATAGAAGGAAACTGAAAGATACGCAGCTTTCCACATGCAAACCGCTATGCAAGTAAAGTCAATATGCAACATGATATGGCAACGCTCCAAAGGGAACTACATAACGACCTAGAATTTGTCAGTAATTGGACATTTCAAGTTCATTCCTGGCCGTGCACTTACACAATCGCTGTCCTTCGGTGCCTGTCCAATGCCCATTTCGTCGAATGTCTTGGGGCCGTTTGCGCCGCCTGACGAGGCTGGAGTGGAAGGCTTCGCAGGTGGCGCTGGTCCTCCGGGCTTGCTAGCCTGCACAGGTGCTTGCTTAGGCGGTTTCGAAGGTTGTTGTTGCTGCTGGATGGTGGCTACTCTCTGCGGTTTTGGCATGCCATTGTTAGCCGAAGGACGACCGGCGGAGCCGGGTCGAGAGCCTGAACCAGGCACAGTCGTTGATGGTCGGTCTAATGGACGCGAAGATGTCCTACTCTCTTGTCCAGGTTGCACGGTAGATGGTCGGGTGTGTTGTCGCGGTTCCAGTGGCGCCACGTAGCCAATGTCTGGCAGCGTAGGAGCCTTCTTCAACGGTGCACCAGCCTTTTGCAATTTGTTTCTGCCCGCGTCTGGAGCGATGAAACCTGCGTCTACTGGTTGTGCGGTTTGCGGACGTGGCTGTTGTTCAGGATACTGAGCACTCGGCCCTCCAGGTTGCCTGTAGCTTCCAGGCCCATTCGGCGGGAGCGGGCTTCCTCGTCCTCCGCTTGGCAAGCGGCCGCCACGGCCCATGCTATCAACACTAGTGTGTGGACGATATGGAAGTGAGTTGGGATCGGGACCAGGGCCGGGGCCAGGGCGCGGGCCGCCACGACCGTAGCCGTCATTCGCGGGGTAGAGATTGGGGTTGATATTGAAAGCGGATGTCGGTCTGGCACTTGCTGCTCGGAGTTCTGGGGCGAATCCACCTGCGATGCCAGGTCTTTGTGGGCCAAGTCGTGGAGGACCGTTATCCATCGGATAGGGTGTGACTGTCGATGGGCGATCATACGGCGCTGCAGCTGAAGGTCCCCCAAGCATAGGAGGCTTGTCAGATACTGGATATGGCGTCGTAGTGTCTGCTCGATTCCCCATCCGGCTGGGCGCATTATTGAAGGGAGAGGCATCCGATCCATAATCAGAGGGGCTATTGTCGTTGATCGAGGACAATGTAGGTGCTGCAGGTTTTTGTAGTCTCGCTGGGCGCTGGCCTCGCATGGAACCGTGTTTCGATTTGATCATGTTGATTGCCACCTTTTCATGGTCCTTCTTCGACAACGTCCGGTGCGTCTTTGAAATGCTTTCTATGCGTGTGGTTGCGTCCTTGTTACCATCCTTCTCGGCCTTCTCGTACCACTCAATAGCCTTATCGATGTTGACTGGAATATGCATGCCAATCTCGTTGAAGTAGCCCATGGCGAACTCTGCCGTAGCAAGTCCTGCGATAGCGGCACGCTGAGCGTATTGATATGCCAGTTCCTCGTTCTTTGCAAATTCCGCCTCATGTCCGCAGAGGAACCACTTGCTGATTGCCATGTCTGCCTCAGCCTCGCCTTGGCGAGACGCGAGGGCGTTGTAGTGCAACGAGAGCGTCGGATTGAACTCACAGCCCAAGCTGCAGAGCTCGTATGCGGAACCCATCTTGAGCTGCGCCTTCGCAAAACCCAGGTAGGCAGCCTTTTCGATGTTCTGTCTTGCAGACTTCTCGTCGTAGGGCAGGTAGATCTCTGGCACGCTGATCTGAGGCAGCTCTCGCGCTTGCAGCATACCCAACACGTAAGCTCCTTGCGGTGCGTTTTCGTCGGCGTTCACGGCAGCTTGCCGGATCAGCTGTATGCCCCGTGCGAAGTCCTGTTGCTGGCCGTGCTGGCCGAGCAGGGTCATCATGCCGAGTCGGTAGTTGGATGCAGAATCTCCTTGCTCTGCTCCTGCTGTGTAGTGCTGAAGCGCCTTGATTGGATCGTTGGACTGTTCGAATTGCATTCCCATGCGGTACTCGGCTCGCGCGTAGCCCTTTGCAGCTGCGCGTGAATAGCAGCGGAAAGCTTCCTTCTTGTCCGCCCTCATGCCGAACTTGCCAAACTCCAACCACATGCCCCTCATGAAGGCCGCCTTCGGGTGGTGCTGGTCTGCCAGGAAGGTGACGACATTCATTGCATCTACCCGCAACTGGTGCTCGACTTGCGGCGTGGCCGGTCTTGCGCCCTGTATCTCGGCGATGCGCTGTTCGTGGAGCTGCGCCGAGTCCACGTAGCCGAGCGCATCCTGGGCCCATGCCAACTGCATCTCGGGATCGTTTGAGTTCAGGACCGGCAATCGCGCATTCTCGAGGACAGCCTCCTTCTCGTCGTCGGAAGGCGGGACATTGGGCGGCTTGTTCGGAAGCTTGGGGAATGGCGAGAAGTTGGGCGACTCGTGGTTCTGTGCGAACTGGTTGTAATCGTGGGAGGCCTGCTGCTGCTGGACAGGCTGTGGCTGCACGCTTGGCGGCTGTCGGTAGGTGGATGATATGCTTGCCTGTCGTGCAGGCCACTGTCCTTCGCTGCCGGGGAGCTCGTTCTGGAAGCTTGACTGCCGCGGAGGAAGTTGGGGCTGGTGGTAGCCCTGTGCTAGCGGAGACATGAGGCCGGGAGTGCCCCGCGGGTCATGGGCCTCGAGCTCCATGTGTGCGATGTTTTCTTGCATGTTCTCTGGCACTTCGGGCATTATGCTGTCAGGGACGCGCTACGTCAGCATACATATGTCACGGCGCGACCGCTCCAAGGAGACATACCGCTGCGGTGCTGGCGAAATGACATCGGGCGACGGCCCCGGCATATAATAGTCGTCCTGGTAAAATTAGAGAGCGAAGACACGTACGGGTAAAGAGTCTTACATATCCGCCAGGCACAAAGGTAGCCCCCAGCGTGGGCTGGCCTTGCTGGTAGCTCATGTTTGGTACGGAGGGTTAATCTACAGGGACGCTGGATTGAGCAAGCGTCAGCCGTTGTCCAAGAAATAGAGCGAGCGCCCGAGACTCAAGTCTGGCAGGAACCTCTCTTGCGGAGCTGTCATGGAGGTCGGTGAGATCCCTGAGGCCGCGCGGAATCAGGATGGCCTACCTGTGGCGGGGCACGTTGTGGCCCTGCGCCGGACCGCTGACGACGTACAACTGCTCGCGGTATGTCCAAATGGGTTTAGGCGCAATAAACGCAGACGGGGAGAGCAGCGAGTGCGGAAGAGAGCGGGTGGCGCTGGCGAAGACGGGGGACAGAGAGTGTGGTGGTCACGATGTGGAGGCTGTTCGCTGCGTTGAAACAGTCGAGCTCATCAAGAGCAACCCAGCGCTGCTGAGTCGTGTCGTGTCTTGTCTAGCTGGTCGCCTCGCAGCCCGAAGGGAGCACTTTGGGTAGTTGGTTGGGGACTAGCAGCAGCCAATTTCCTTCATATTATCATAAGTGACTCCCGTTACCACGCGGCTGGAGTCTGAGGTACTATAAATGTTTGGGGTCGCTGCGCTATTGAATTCCTGGAGGCTGTGTCTTAGACCAACGTCGCCTCAGGCCTCCGCTTTGGGCATCTCAAGGCTTGTCCGTGAATGCTGGCTCGTAGACCATGGCTCGAGCGCGGTCAGGCTGTGTGGTTGCGCATGTTGAAAAGACAGAATGAGGTAGCTATTTGCGAGATCTGATGCGGCTGACTACACCTTCTCCAATGTCCGACTTCTTATACAATGTTCACGAATGGGCGAATGCTGCAACGCCCTGGAGGTCTTATGAGGAATCATCGACAGAGGCTCGTTGTTTAGAAATTTGCCAATGTTTCATTCGAACATGCGCGCTCGTAGAGTACTCCCAAAGATGCACGCTGGTACGAAGCTAGCTCTCAGCTCAGTGGCTGCTACCCTAGTGGACCATCACATCTGCGCCGTGTTGCTGCTGAACACCAGGCTGTTGCGGTGCCTGCTTCTCAGCGTTTGCGCCCTCACCTTCGTCCATCTCCATATCGTCGTCGCCACCCTCCTCTCCCTCCTCTTCCTCATCTTCGCCCTCGGAGTCTTCAATGTCGATCTCCTCGCTGCCGGCCTCAGACTCGGCATCCTCGTCGTTGGCGGGGCCTGCAGTATCTTCTCCACCTGCCATTGCTGCATCCTCACCTTCTACAGGGGCGGCATCGCCCTCCTCCTCTTCGTCCTCTTCCTCCTCGATGCCGTACTGGTCGCCATCTGCGTTAAGATCAGCCTCGGGCTGCTCCGGCGGGAACTCTGCCGGTGCAGACTCCTCAGAATCCCTAACGTTGTCAGTTGCGTGGCCAAGAATATGATGGTGGGTAACTGACCACTTGATCGCGAAACGCGTCACACGCGGCTTCTCTGCGAGAATCTGCCTTTGTACCTTCTCGACGACGGGCTTTGCAGGAGGCTCAAGAGCCAATGCCTCGTCCGTGTACTCGTTGTTTACATAGTAGCCCACGCGAACGAACTCGCGCTCTTGATAGCTGCAGGACAGCAGAATGACCGTGACGCCAATGATTTCGCTGTTGGGGATGCGCGCTAGGTCCGGAGGGTCGGCGCGGAACTGGAACTTGTTGATACCAATGGGAAGGGGTCCAACAAGGACCGAGTCGAGCTCCTGGTCGTACTCGTTTCTAGAACGGGTCAGTCAGGCTGCTGTATGCAGCTGTCATTGTGTTGAGGCACTCACGAGGTGGCGGATCCGACATAAGTGAGCTTCCATTCGAGATCTGTGCAAAAAACATGTTAGCGAGGGGCTCGTGGCAGAGCTTGCAGAAACTCACCAGCCTGCAGCTGCTCGAGGCATTCGAAGGTGATCTCGAACTCGTAGGGCGCGCCAAATGGCGCGGGGTTGTTCTTGACCTCGACACCGAGAAGTGATACGACAGACATATTTGCTGCTGTTTTGATGATGTAGCGGTGTAAGATTGGTGGAATAGAACAAGGAGTAGAAGATTGGGTAGACGGAGCTGTGGTAGCGGGGACGGGAGGGGTAGTCTGCGTGGCAGCGACGAGAGAGAGAGGTGTTTATTTGGGAGCGGTGAGGGACGTGCGGGTTGTCAAATCGCAGATGGGCGGCAACAATCAGTGGATCTTAGCCTGTCGCGAGTCGCGTCAAGACCAGAAACGTGACCTGGCGTGACGCGACGCGTTCTGGCATTCTTCACCGTCAACCGCAGCATACACCAGTCGAGCCGTCGTAGGCAAAGTTGGCTTGCTTCACAGACGACGATTACGGCTTCATGGTTGGGTTGAAGCTTCCCTGTGAGCCGTAGCGGCCGTTGCTTCCTTGTCGCATTCGCCTACAGCCTCAAGGCCTTCTCACCTGCTTGCTTCACGCCATATAAACCTTTTTCTCGATGTTTGCTTGTTCTGGTCGCTGTTTGATGCTCGAAGAGAAGATCAAATGCACGACAACCCCAGCCCCTCGCTATAGCTCAGAGTCATCATGGAGTCGGGACTTTTCGACTTGGATTTGAATTGAATATCAACTTGACAGCCTGGACTTGCTCAAAGAGCTCCAGCAGTTTTTTTTACTGCCATTATCGACCACGATGTTGTGTCTGGTACTGTCATCGTTGTCTGTCTTCTCGCTTATGTCAGAGGGGGGCGATGACAAAGACAATTTGACGGCCTCAGAGATGCCGCGAAACATCAGCATCTAGTATCATAAGGCTCCAGTCCGGTCGACCCGGGACTTAGAGCAAAATACATCGGTGCGCGTGTCTCATAAGGCCAATAGGGACTTCCAAGTGCAGATATGACACAATGAACTTCTGTGCCGCCTGTCTGTTTTGCCGTATCCTCTTGCTTACCCTGCACCCCACTCGAAACGTTTCAGTAGATTAAGACAGTCGTGTCGCAGCAACACGCAAGTCCCCTTCTTGAAAACCGGCCTGTATGTAGATGGAACCATACAGGGTATCATAAGTCGGACCCTGCATCGTGTTACTGAGCATTCTCCAGATCGACATCCGCATAACTTACGTCCGTAACGCTGCTCACCCTGCAGCTGACGCACCAATCCTAAACGCTTTAGACATCACCATTTCGGTCATAACGATGCTGCCGACTACTGAAGGAACATCGCCCCAAGAGGGGAACCGTGCTTCGCCAAATACTTCGGAGAGCAGGACCCAACATGCGCCACCCCGCGTCCGACGCCGCAATCGTCAAATCAATTCATGTCTCGAGTGTCGTCGGTGAGTACTCTCGCATCAGAGCAAAGCTAGTCTCGCTCTGACTCAACATTTCTGTTGTCATAGACGAAAATTGAAATGTGACAAAGGCTCGCCATGCGGCAATTGTACAAAAAATGCACGTCCTTGTGTCTTCATTGCGTCTAGCCTAGATGCGGACGCTCAGAAAAGGCTTGCTGAAGTCAAGGAGAAGATGGCTAGTTTGGAAGACGATGTTGTTCGGCTCTCGAGGACTGGAAAGGCTGCTGATGACAAACGCATCGTCGCACTCCCTGGTCAAGATCAGGATCCGGACTCAGACCAAGAAGAAGATGAGGAAGCCAAGAACCTCGATCCTTCGAGATTCGTCACTGACGATGCTGCATACTACGATGACGATGTGAATGCTGACGATGATTTCGTTGACCTTGGCATCGCTATGGGTAGGATGAGGATAACGGAACGAATAGGTGGTCTTGTTCGCCCAAGATTCGCTGAGGAGGTGACTGTTCCTATCCACAAATTTAGCCTTGCTAACAAGCATATTATTAGTTGACCCAAACACTCCGAGCACTGCCATCGAGCGATCGCCCACCATCACAATCTGTTCCGGAGCAAGATCCACAAGTTTGGCTTGCACCAAGCCGAGACTATGTTGCCCCTTCGTCAAGCTTCCTCTTTGGTCCAGGCATCGAAAAGACGTCGGTAATGACGTATCTGCCTCCAAAATTCACGGTCGACAAATTTTTGCTCCGTTACTGGGATGCCGTGCACGTCATCGCAAGGATGGTGCATCGACCTTCCTTTGAGCGGCAACTCGACAAGTTCTGGGCCGATGTTGCTGTCGGAGTCGAGCCTCGCGCCTCGTTCCAGGCAGTGGTCTTCGCAATGCTGCTCAGCTCAGTAGTGTCCATGGACGAGAGTTCAGTGCTAGTCGAGTTCGGGGTGACTAAACAGCACTTTGTGGGCACGTTCCGGCATTGTTGTGAAGCTGCTCTGTCTCAAGCCAACTTTCTGCGGAGCATCAAGTTCGAACCACTACAAGCATTCGTGATGTATCTTGTAAGCTGTCTTTGGCCGCTTCAATCAAGCTGGGCTGTTCGTGAGAACTGTCTAGAGAGCTGACTTTTGGTGAACAGATTCCCCTCTGCCGCGGTGAAGTCTCCCGTGCACATTCCGCCTTGACAGGCACAGCTATTCGGCTTGCAGAATGTATGGGCCTCTATCGTGACCCCACTGGCTACAGCACCTCGCCCGTCGAGATACAGGTTCGCCGTCTTGTATGGCATCAGATATGTTTTCTTGACAGCAGGACATCGGAGGCCACTGGACCTCGACATCAGATTCGATATGGCGACTACGATACATGTTTCCCACTCAACATTGACGATGAAGACCTTGACCGAGCCGAGAATGGTGACAGTGGAGTGGATGTCAAGCATTTCACCACCATGACGATTACACGCATGCGGCTCGAATGCCATGAGATGTCGAAGTTCATTTACCACGAGAGACCAAAACTTGAGCAGAAACGTGCGAATGGAGAGCGTAAAGTTACGCTCGTGTCTCTGCTATCGCGGATTCAATCATTCAAGGCGTGAGTAAAGTCCAAGGGACAAAGTGGCTGAGTTGGCTCAACGCTGGATTCTGATGTTGTCAGTCGCTTGTGGGGGTCAGATCAAATACTTTGTCACCCATCTCTTCATACTCCAGGCACGTCGCTGACTTGGCTTAGGGCCATGGAGAAGACTTATCTACCAATGTTGAGCAGAAGCGTACCGCTCCACGCACTAGCTTCCGAAATTTACGGCATCCTTCAGAACAGATTATATGTGGTAGTACTGCAGAAGTACCTGAGTTCGGACCGTTCGAAGATGCCCCCTCGATTACGGCAGCTGGTCATGAGCGCCGCAGTATCCGGTCTCGAACACTCCATAAACATTGCTGAGCAGCCCGCATTGGCTACCTGGTCCTGGTACCTCGGCGCCTTATCTCAACATCATCCAGCTCTGCTCCTACTCAATGAATTGTACGTGGTTCATAACGATCCAGAGGTGGAGGACAGAATCTGGCGCTGCATGGACTTTGCTTTCGGCCTGGAGCCTGGTGGCTCGAACCTGGACAAGTTCAGATACATTCTGGAGGAGCTTGCCCAGAAGTCCACAATCTACTCAAATATGAAGGGCATTAGAGCACCCGCACACATGCCTCATGTAGGCTCTCGTGTTCTCACGAAAACCAGAGTCAAACAACAAGAGGAGCTACAGCAGAGTCCCACATCGCGGTTCTCGCCAAGCGTATCAAATGTATACACCAGTGGGCCCAGCACGAGGTTCCCAACACAACAAACTTCACCGCCACCGCCAGCACAGACCCAACATACCTCGTCAACCACATCCGCACCGTCTTACAATCAGCAAGCTACCAGGCCACCAATGTCCTTCCCCGGAGCAGTACCACAGGTCGACTGGGGCAACATTGACTTTCCAGCCCCATTGCCCAGCTTACACAACCAATTCGGCAGTTCTGGACCCTTCAACTTCAACGATTACACGGCAGCTTTGTCCATGGGTCCGATGGTCCCGTCAGGGACTCTGGCTGGCATGAGCGATCAACAAGGCAGCGACACGACGAGTGCGTCGGGCCTTGGGTCGTACGGAACGACGGGTAGCAGTCCAATGGATGCATTGAATGATATTGATTGGGTGAGTAGACATTTATTTTGCTTGTATTTATACGTAAGAGCATGTGGGCAGGAGGCTAATAATAGCAGAATGAGATCGATAAGATGTTTGGAAGTGCGGAGACGGTTTCGGGGATGATGGTACCGCCGTTTAGTTTTCCGCAGTTTGAGCCGAGTGATTTGAATATGTAAAGGGGTGGAGGTTAGGTATGCAACGTTTTGGACTTTCCCATCGTCATTGCCTGAATATTCAGACCCGACCAGCGCAGTGAAAAGCTTTCGGCTCGTGGTGCCAATTTCGCGGGGACACGGCTTCTTGGTACGGTCCGTTAGATGGTATGGTTTGATGACTTCCATGTTATCAGTATGTCCGTCACTCCACGCATCAATGCCTCTGCCTGCAGTGTTGTTCCTCTTTAAATTCCTCAGTCAACTGTCAAACCATTGCACAGCCTCACAATTTGCCACAATCTGGTGGGAAATAAGCAGGCTGAAATCATTGATTGGCGGCCACGTCAGCCACCTCTCTCGCGACAGCCCCGCGTGTTCCAGGCAACGTCACGCAGTCATCAGCTTTTCGACACCCTCTGAGTCCAAAATTACGCCCCCGGCCGGAACGACTGTACTGTGCATGATGCATCTGTCGTCAAGCCTGTGTGACGAAGACATTCGATTGTCATTCTCACGAAGGAGGACAAAGTACAGCAAAGTCGCAATGAAACCTCTTCAGTCAAACGTTCATACGTACGAACCTTTATCGCAAGATGCTCCTGAGATACGAATCGCCATTATAGAGCCTGCCACAAAGATCAGCGCACCCATTCGCTTTACTTTCCATACTGCTTTCCTCGAAGATCTCGAAGGACAATACGAAGCTTTGTCTTATGTTTGGGGTGCATCAAATCTAAATCTACCGGTTTACCACACTTCAGATGGACATCAACTCCAAGTCACAGAGAACCTAGACTGTGCACTGCGAAGATTGCGGCGAAAGACCGATCCCCGATGGATATGGGCCGATGCTTTGTGTATCGATCAAAATAACGACCACGAGAAGGCATCACAAATCCCTCTCATGGTAGACATCTTCAGAAGCGCTACAAGAGTTGTGGCTTGGCTTCGTCAAGACAATGAGTCTGTCGAGCAGGGTATGCTCTGCATTGAGCGTTTGTCTCGGCGATCGCTGGGGCATAGAGTGAGAGCCAGGCAGAATGGTACTTCCAATGGCCAATCCATAGCTAAAAGGACTTCCAAGCCGTCGAATTCAGTCATCGTGGAGTCACCGGCAGAGGGCATTGATGGAGCAAACCACCCACTCAGCGCAAAAGAAACCGAAGACTTGTTAGCCCTTCTAACCCTGCCCTACTTTCGGCGTCTTTGGATGTAAGTGACTCCACCTCCGTTGGGAAATAATCTGCTTACTTCGTTCTTCGTAATGGGGCAGTGTACAAGAGATTACATCGAGTCTGGACATCATCCTCATTTGTGGCCAAGTCGAGCTCAGCTGGCTCCGAACGATCACAGCACTCACAGACATTCAGAATCTTATGCTCACAACAACACCCCATCCTTTAGGCCACAGCACTGCTTCTTTAAGGAAAACCGCCAGCCTCTGGAGAATGCACTGTATTGAGCAGAAATCGTTTCCCACACATATTTTCGACTTGGTCTCAGAGTACTCGTCGTACGGGTGCACCGACGCTCGTGACAGAATCTTCGCAGTCCATGCTTTGTCCCAGGAGAGAAACGCTGACGTGAAGATTGACTATACTTTGGACGTACCAACAACTTATCGGAGATTCGCCTTGGCCTGTATGGCTGACGGGCAGACGTTCAAAGTCTTAAAAGCAGCATCAGCACGCGTCAATATGTACTCCACAGAGCTGTCCTCATGGATACCTGACTGGCGCATAAAGGTGAACATGGACGATAGTCTGAAGTGCGAGGACGAATACTTCTTCTATGACGAATTTTATCCCATGGTCGATTTCTCTAGCGCTGTCCATGAAGATACGATTCAACTCGTCTTCAAGTCTTTCCGAAAGTCCGAAATAGATCGTCTCAAGGAATCGACTCTCTATCCATTGAGAGTGTCTGGAGGAGCACATGCAAGCATGAACCAGCCGCTATATGACTTCATCAACGCAGTAGTCACTTTCTACGCAAAGATGAAATGGGCGACGCTGTCGGATCAGGTATCACTGTGGTCTTTGCTCCAATTCTTTTGGGGTATTGGACCATCCAGCCTGGGTTTGCACCACTTCAGGGCATTGTTGGAGTGCCTGCACGCCAGACTATCCGTCAGCGAATCTGACTTCAAAAGATGCGTAGCTAAGCACGAAGATTTGCTCACCCAGCCTGTTGCCGCAGCCAGCAAAGGTCGTTGTTTCTTTGAGGCAAGCTTCGAAGACAGCGACGAACCTGAATTCTGCTATGGAAGTGTGCATGTGCAAGCTGGGGATATACTGTTACCTCTAGTAGAAGGATTGCACAACTATGGGCCCAATTGCAGTGTATACCGCATGTGCATACTTAGAGCTGCCCTTAGTAGCGAGGTGGAGGCCATGGGTACCTATACGGAAGCTACTTGGACGGATATCGCCTATCGAGTTGTTGGTGAGGCTTGGTTAGTCTTCCCTTCTGAGGACGCTTCTTTGACTCGCAACTCAATTTGTCCAACCTTCAAGGTGACTTTGTGTTGAGTCGGCATGTACAGCCGTGCTCATTTACATCATTATCCAAACTTGGATCATTATTCATGAGAGATACACCTGTTGGTAGCATTATTGGCAGAACTTTTCTTTGGCACGATCATTCCAGCACTTTCTATCGCCCGAAATCGTGTTTGTAACATGCGGGCAATCGCTTGACAGATTTTGGTCAATGTTTGCTCGTGTCGCATTCTTTGACATAGAAAACATCCAAACATGTACGAACACTCTCAATATCTCCGAGACTCTTAAGGTACAACCTTTGAAACTATTCACCCTCCCCCTATATCCAACCATGTCCAGAATACGGTATTACGACCAACTAAAGATCAAGCACGCCATCGAAGGTACCTCCCCTCGCCCTTTCCACCTATTCTACTAACCAAAATCTTGTAGTTCACGCCAGCTTCCACTGCGCTACACAAGGCACATTCATCAACGTCCTTACGTACCCTGTCTCTTCTGTCAACAACCGCAAATATGTAGCAGAAGTTATCGGCACTACCCCCCAAGGACGCAAGATACTTCTGGGACGCGCTCAACACTGCAAGGGAGAATTTGCTGCGATGAAGGCTTTGTTGGGAACTTTGCAGGCTGCTACTTCGCAAGTGCTACAGGTTGATGATGGGCGGAGGGGCAGTGATGATGAGATGGGAGACGCACTCGAGGAACTGGTGGAGAGAACGAAGATGCGAATTAAGAGGGGGATAGGGAGATGTTTTCGCTTGGTCCCATGTGGGGATATATTCTTGAGGTACACGAACGGAACGGAGGAAGGCGAGCATGAACCTCAGCACGAACCTATTTCGATCCGTGAGTCCTCTAGCAACACTCTTCTAGAGGACGGCTCGGCAGGACATAGTAGCACACATCCTAATGCACCAAGCAACGAGCATGCATACTCGGGCTCGGGACATCTTAACGGCAACGCAGAGTTTGAGCACTTCATCAGAAGAACAGCTGCACTCGAGGACCACCAGCCAGCAAGCGAAGTCCACGAGAACTCTGCTACTACACCACAGCCCATCAGAAGAACACCAGGGCTTGAAGAACGCGAGAATGAAACTACAGCCTACGATACTCCCGCTGCTACACAGGGCTACACCACTCCCATCGCTTCACCTTCCCCTGTGAACAGCATCAATACGACTCCCAACACCGTACAACCTCACACCCCCAACACCCCCAACCACCCCAACACCACGAACTCTACCAGACCACCCTCCCACAAATACGTGTACCCTCCTCACATCTCTCCTTCTGATGCTCAGTCTCACCACTCCACTTCATCGTCAAGTATCACAGCACGAGTTGGCTCGTACGACAATGCAGATTCGCTGCCCCCAGCATATGCTTCGGTTGAAGCCCTCCATCGCCCAGCTGGTGTCGTACCAGAGCGTCGAAGGACCAGAGACTTGGATGTAGGCAGTTCGGCATATACCGAGAGCGTGTCGCAGCGAAGAGAGAGTTGGGAGGCGATGCAGAGGCCGAAAGATTGAAATGACTCGGCGTCGATAGCTAGGCTTTTTGGGCTACTGAAGTGGCAGGTGATCTGAGTCTACACTGGGGAGAAGGGTTGGATAGATGGGGAAAAGAACAAGATTGGATGAGATCCGGGAGCGGGAATTGGGGGTCGTGTTTGCTTGGAAAGTCGTCTTGCATTGGATCAAGTGAAGATGAGATGGAAGGTGAAGGAAATCGTGGGTATCTCATTGCAGCTGGAAGAACTACAGAATATGGTACACTATTGAAAAGGAATTCGCTTGAGTGCAGAGCGACGACATGATCGCTATGCGCTGTGATAGACCATACAGCCATGTTCAGATAGAAAGGAACGATGTCATGTCGAGCATTTTTCCAGATCGCTTGAAAGAAACATCGTCAGGTCGGAAAATCGCTGTTTAGTAGAACGCGTCAGGACCGTCGTTGCTCGGTTGCCCATGGCTCGGATCGTCCAGACTCCTGTACTGCGACTGTCCACCGCCGCCGCCGCCGCCGCCGCGTCCTCTTCCACGACCTCCTCCGCCTCGATCGCCGCGATGACCCCCACGGTGGCCGCCTCCGCGGTTGCCATACGATGTATTTCTGTTGCCTCCACGGCCACGATCTCGATTGCCGCCACGGTACCCTGAAGGCCGATTGTCGTCCCTGCCTCTACCATTTCCGTTGTGCGAGCGATACTCCCCGTGGCGGTCATTTGGGTCGTGTGCTTGTCGCTCTCTGCGATTTGCCTTGTTGGGGAAGTAACTCTCGTACACGCTTTCACCGGCTTGTTCTTCCTCGATGCGTAGCATCTGCTTCTCACCAACCACGCTGTCGAACTCGTATGCTTGGCTCTCGGGCACGGGGTGCCAGTTGTTGATACGTGCGGCTTCCGCTGGACGACCGTTCTTCCTTGTTGCTAGTACTACCGTTGGAATTGGGTTCTCGGAGTAGAACTTGGCTGATTTGGGCACTGGCTCTACGCGCGCTGCCCAGAGCTTGTTCTCGAAGCAAGCCACACCCGTCACCTTCCACCGCATCTTTGCTCCAATACCTCCCACTTTGTCCAAGATGCTCTTCGGGCACGGTTTTGGTGTAATGAGAATGCTGTTAGCGAGATATCTCATGTCGTCCTTGGGAGCATTTGCTGGTAGGTTGACGAGGGACGCCAGCTTCTCTGTCATATTCGATGCGATCATGTAGCCTGTGTAGAAGACAGTCTTCTTGATCTGATATGGTATGGTGCCGGGTGGGGCACTGCCAGTCTTAACCTGTATGTTGTGCGCGTTGATGAGCTTCTGTATCTCCGCGATCTCAGCAACGGGATCCAGTTGCGTCGCATTCTCAGCGACCTGTATGACCTCGGCAACGATAGGCTTCCGCGAGGAGGAGTTGTTGCCCGCCATAAGATCCCTGTTGAATTCGAAGAAGAAGTCCCGGAAGCCCTTGGTGTGCTTGACGCGATCCTCGTATATGCGCAACTCTTCGGCGTCCTTATAGGTATAGACAATATCCTTCAGCAGCTCTTGCTTGAACTCCATTGTGTTCCTGAATCGCTGACCCGCAGGTCCAGTCGCCGGCTTGAGGCAGACCATGTCGAAATCCAGTTTCTTGCTGCGCGCAATGCGCTTGATCAGCTCAGCGAAGTTTGATTCTCCGCGCCCTGTTAGGAGCACGCTAACGGCGTCTTTTTGCTGCATCGACAGCTCAACCAGGCTGACAATGTGCTCATTCCACCAGCCCTCCCATGCGCGCTTCTCTTCCTTTTCGAGACCTTCTCCCGTCGCAGATAGGATGCCTGCGTCGTGCCACCAACCGCCATTCACAAACATGTCGGGTGATCCCAGCTGTCCGAGGGTCGCGCTATTCCATAGTTGCTTATTCGGAAGAGGGCTTGCGAATACTGTGACTATGTCAGTCAAGACACAATGCGCGCTGGCAAGATACGTACGGGTGTTGTCGAAGTCGAAGACGTGTATCGACTTGACATCGGATACGGGGGGGAGCTCCTTGTCGTCGCATGACCACCTCTTCAGCGCGGTGACGGTGTGGTAGGTGGCCTTTCCATTCGGACCAGCGACATGGGGCCTGGTGGAGGTTGCTAACATGGCGCAAAGCGAGCGTCGGGTCGAGGCTGAACACAAGCGTCTCGAGGCTGCGAGCAGCATATGAGGAAGGGAAGCGTTTGTGCTGACTAAGGGCGAGAGCGCGTGAATGGGCGACACGTGCTCCTTGCGACAACAGCGGCCCTCGGCAGTGGCAGGCGATGTTTGTGAATGTGCAACAAAGGCAGGTGCGACTTGAGAGCAGTCGCGAAGTCGCGAACTTTTGGTGCAGGGACCCTCTGCCGCTAGCGTGGACACTTCGGCCATGATCTCATCATCGGCACCTCCACTCTTACAGACACACCATCTTCGGCGCATGGGAAGTACATCTGCATCGAATCAGGATACGTCCGAGGACGCTTGCGTAATATGTCTATCGACTGTCACCGAAAGGGCCGTTACGAGCCCGTGCAACCACTACTCTTTCGACTTCGTATGCCTCGTCAGCTGGCTGCAGCAACGGTCGACTTGCCCACTATGTAAGTTGACGCTTGAATGCAGGCTGTTCGGAGTCTTGCTCATTCAAGACTAGGTAAGGCAGAGGTTGTAGCAGTCCAATACGACTGGCGGTCGCCGACAGATTTCAAGAGCTATGCGGTGCAGCGAAGCCATCCTGAAAAGAGCAGAGCACCAAGTCAAGCCGGCAGGAACTCGTCTTTATCTGCTCCTTATGGATTACCAAGGAGACCTCAAGGAGCACGCCGTGCCTACTCGCCGCCCGTTGAAGACGTTGCGCTTCGGAGGCGGCGCGAAGTGTACCAGAGGAAGCTCTACTCATTCCACATGGGAAGCAACCCATACTCCGGATATCGTGACTTGAGCCCCCAGGAATTGGCTTCCTCTCCTGAATTAATCTCGAAAGCACGCGCATGGATTCGTCGGGAGCTGCGGGTCTTCTCGTTCCTACATGCCGACTCGCCTGCCTCTTCGTCGTCCAACGTGGCCACGACGACCAGCAATGCAGAATTTCTTCTTTCATATATCATCTCGATAATACGTATGGTCGATCTGAAAGCAAGCAATGGCCACGCCGAGAATCTTTTAGCGGAGTTCTTAGGTCGGGAAAACAGTCGCTTGTTCCTCCATGAGCTACAGACGTGGCTGAGGAGTCCCTCCACGAAGTTAGACGAGTGGGACCAGGAAGTACAATATGATCGAGAGCCCGAAGAGAGTCAGCAAGACAGCGGGGTGTCTTGTGATCAAGGACTCAGACATGCTAGTACATGAGGTCCGTTTCGATTCAACAACTCAAGCTGTCAAAGGTTTGCCAAGCAGAGAATTGAATATCCACTGGATTGAGCCGAGTGGCTCTTCGCCTTTTCAGACATTCACGTGTCCCAGAAGACACTAGTAGGGTATTGTCGTCGCTCCAATTCTGGCTAGTCACTCGGCTGAAGTTTAGCGAAAGATGGTGTTTCGCATCAGTTTCGAGGGTTATCCTCGCAATGCACGATGGCGCCACCCAAGCACACACCTACCGTTGCTCGATAAATGAAAAAGCTTTACACAAGGTCGAATCATTGCTTTTGCCCATAGGAATTTTTTGCTCGCCGCACTCGTCTGCTTGCGCGCTGGAGCACCTCAGATCAACATGCGCGATCAAAGTCATGGTCATTATCCGCATGAGCGCGAGCACTTGTCAATATCGGTTACACGGTACGTTTCGCATCTCGAGCATGAAGGCAATGGGAACTCCTGTTTCCGTGATGGGGCAATGTGGTTACAGGCTAGGTATAACAGCTGTTCTAAGCATTGCCCCTCCTTCACGATGCATGCGACGGTTTCTCAAAAGAAACCGCTCGGCCACATCTCGTTCCCAGGCCAGTGCTCGTCTGTATCGAGCACAATCGGCCAATCACTTTTCCAACATACGGTCCGCAGTGGTGCCGTGATGATTTTGATATTATCGTAACTTCGTTTCTTTCCATTTTACACTTCTTTTCTTTGCGCTGGCTCGCCTTCCGTATAATCTATAATTTCTACTTGCTGCGGAAGCTGGACCTTTGCAGCAAAGCTTCTCAATTCTACCTCTCGAGACCTCTGGATTGAAGCGAAGGACGGCCTTTTGAACATGCATTCCTCAATACTGCTCGTCGGCGCATACTGCAGCCTATCGGCCGCTGCTGGGCCATTTCCTTGGATGTATGGAGTACCGGATTACCCCGATCTTGGTCTGGACGAGATCATGACCGATGCCGATGTTGATACCATCGTTGCACCAGTGGAAGACGTTATCTCGACAAGCGCAACACAGTCTGACAACGTGCTTGTCTCTGCTGTTGCAAACGGCCAGGAGCCTTGTGCAGTTATCAGCGGCGCAATTGCCGCAATGCCATCCGGAGCCCGGCCAATTGTACCAGCGGAGCTCGGAGTACGATGCCTACAGTCAGTGCCGCTGGACAAAGAAGGGGATGTGAGACTTATCGATGACCTGAAGCTGTTTGTGAAGTGGCAATCGAACATTGCTTATTTGAAGAAGCCCCCGGCGGACTACACAGAAGAACCAGTCGACGTAATGGGTGAACTGGACAGACTCGCAAGTCAGCTCTCAACAAACACCTTCAAGAGTGAGTACGATTTCCAAATGTCCTTGATGAATGTGTTTGATCGCGCATACGACAATCACTTTGTGTGGCAGCCTGATGTCCTCGCATCGGCTATGCAATTTCAAAGGCCTCCAGGTACGGAATTGATTGCGGTGTCTCCGGATGGTATGGCTGTACCAGATATCTTCACCTATAGGGATGTTCTCAGAGCCAACAATGATTCCTCTTTCCAGCCGTCAGCGGTCACGACGATCGATGGAGTCACTGCTCGCGACTACCTCGCCAATGCTTCGACGCTTGGCGACTTCCATGACGCCGACACGAGATGGAACGCCATGTTCCCTTCGCAAGCTCTGATCGCTGCTGGAACAACATTCTTGGGGGCCTTCCGCACTGGCATGTACACTGGACAGCCGAACACTACACTACAATTTGCCAACGGTACCACGTTCTCCATGCCAAACATCGCTATCGTCTTTGGCAATTTTTCGAACGTTGATAGCGGACGAGCATTCTTTGACAGATTTTGTAATGGTCCTCGCCAGGCTGCCCAAGCTGCGCAAGATGCAGCAACTCCGACTCCTTCGAACCAGACTGTCGCAGCTGCGCCGGTCGCGTCACACATTGGATATCCAAAAGCCGAATTTATCAATCCCAGTCTCGCTGTAGGAGGATACTATACCACTGGGAACGGTTACGAGGTGCGTCTGTCAAGCTAGCCAAATCTACCCTCATTACTGACACTGTGTAGGATGTAGCAGTCTTGAGCATCCCGTCCTATGATGCGCCTGATGTCCAGGGCTTTCAAAACACGATGCGCGACTTCATCAGAAAATCTAGAGCAGACGGCAAGACGAAAATGATCTTCGACATGCGTGGCAACGGTGGAGGCAACGCAATTCTTGGCTACGACACCTTCAAGCAAGTCTATCCCCAAGCCTCCCAAGATCCCTTCGGTGGCACCCGCTTCCGCGCGAACGATGCCCTAAACCAAGCTGGTAAAATCACTCAAGACTTCCTCGCCCGACGCACATTCGCACAATCAAATCGCACAGCCTTCACTGAAGCCTTTGGCCAAGGCATCACCGAAGCCGACATCTTCGGCTTCACCTCCATCTTCAACTACCAACACACGCTCGACACCAATAATCTCGAATTTGCAAACTGGGAAAAGCTCTTTGGACCCGAGACATTCAACAATGATACATTTACCTCTACTCTGCGGTATAATTACAGCGACGGCATAAGCACAACCTACACCGGCTTCTCCGTCATCGGATTCGGCGCCAACCTCAACGAAACACGTACACCCCAACCCTTCGCTCCCAACGACATGGTCATGCTCCATGACGGCATGTGCAGTTCTACCTGCGCCATCGCCTCGGAACTCCTCAAGAACCAGGGCGGGGTTCGCACCATCGCCATTGGTGGCCGGCCGCAAGCGGGTCCCATGCAGGGTGTTGGAGGAACCAAGGGCGCGCAGGTATTCACTTACGATGACATCCAAGTCCGCATGCAAGCCGCTTTCTTCCTTGGGTCCCCTGCGCAGCGCGAAGAGTGGAATAAGACGGATCTAGGGCGGACGGCGTTTGCTACACAGTTGTTCAAGCGGTCTGCGTATCAGGGTGGGAGGATTGCGGGCGGCGTCAATCTCAAAGATAATTTAAGACAGGGGGATGCGAGCAAGACGCCTCTGGAGTTCATATATGAAGCGGCGGACTGTAGAATGTTCTTCACTGCGCCGATGGTGAGCGATGTCACGCTGGTGTGGAAGGGCGTTGTGGATCGCATGTTTAGGCAGGGCGAGGGCAAGGGGTTGGCTATGTGTGTGGAGGGGAGCACGATGGATAAGACGAGTGTGATGGGCGGAGGACAGTTTAGGGGCGGCGATGGCAAGATTAATCCGATTCAGGGGGCGAGCAGGAATGGGTCGAGTGGAGGGCCGGGTGGCAGTGGGAACACGCCGCCGCAGCAGTTTACGGGTGGGGCGAGTGGGAGGTCGAGAGGGTTGGAGTTGGTAGCAGGATTGATGGGTGTGGTGATGGCGGTGGTGGTGTTGTAAGTGTGTTGAGATGGAAATTTGGGTTGAAGATATCCATAGCATTTATACGGCGTTCTTACATGCAGGCGATTTAGTTATTCATCATTTATCATTCTGAGTTGTTCTCTACATTCCACTTCGTACGGTATTGATGTACTATCTGCCTCTTCGTCCGTGCTCTTAGCTGTTGATCGAAGGTGTCGATGATCGCTTTGCTCTATATGCAAACTCTTTGCTCGATATATCTTGACGTCTAAGAATGACTGTCTTGTCTCAAAGACAACAGTACCTCCTCAATAAGAGGTCTCGCAGCTCGGGCCGATACAAGCTGGGAGGGCATTGAGGCAGATCGCAAGATTGCGGACAGGTGATCGACCACCATGATTACTCGAAGCCTAACAGACCCGTCATGCAAAGTAGTAGCATTGTATGCCACTGTATGGTTGAAAGCGGTGTTGCATTGTCAGTATGACTGGGTTCTTGACTTCGCCAGCTAGATCTGCTGGATGATTGTGTGGAGCGTGATGAGTATGGGTACGAGGCTGCACGGATTGTTGTCTCCATGTAGGCCGACCAGCAAGCTCACACACCAGCGTCCCCACCAGCTTTCGCGGCATTCATCAGTCTCTCCTTGCGACCAGCTTTCCACGCCTTATCGAGCGCCTCGAGCTTGCCACCAAGAACCTGGACGTTGCCGGGCTCGAGCATGACCACCGCCCGATGGACATCGACATTCCGTAGGAGAAGTTTTGCACCAATCGACATGCTCGTGTTCAGCCCGTCGATACCTCTGATGTCGAATGCGTATATCCTCAGGCCCTTTGCATCTTGTAGTAGCAACTTGAATGGCCCTCTGCTGTGCGTGGGTGTGCGTGCTGCCGATGGATCATCGTTCTCTTGCTCGACGACGCGCACGACTTCTCGTCCCTTGGTCGTCTCGCCACGCTCTTTCGCCTCAATGGCTTCTACTTGCGACCATCGTGAGTTACCAATGTCCTCAATGTCGAGCACTTGACACAGGACTGGACCAATCACGATGCGTGACTGAACGGTGCCTCTCAAGATATCTTGTGGAAAGACAGAATTCGCAGGCGGTTCCAGCGCAGTAGTGATATCTGCGGCGAGAAGGCGGAAGCCAGCTGTCTGTTTGATTGCAGGTAGTGGCGTGTTGGGTCGTGTGGTGGTGAGGAAGCTCTGCACCCAAGCTGCTGTCGGGTACAGGTGCCGCGCATTGAGGTGCTGTGTCAATTCAGCTACGAGGTTAGCTGACATCGCAGTGTTGTGATTGTGTTGCGCCTATATGAACAGTCTTGGCACGTTCGTGACAGTATTCAAGATGTTGGTGTGAGACGCGTCGCGTCGAGGTTGCGGGGAGCTCTTTCCTCCGCGACCCACTCAAGCTTCGCCAACACTCCACCACAGTCTTGCACGCGCAGCAGGAATTCCAGATAGTCCTCTCTTTCTCTTCGAGTTGCAGATATATACATCCCATTAAAACTTCCAGAGATGTCGACTATAGCATCGCCTCGGGCCAGCGTATCGGTGCGGAGCCCCTCGTCCACCCGCACATCGCTGGATAGCTCCCGTGCTCCTCCACCCGCTCGACGTAATCGAGCAGCATTGCGCGAGTTCTATGGGCTCAAGAACGCACCCAAAGACGCAGGAGCGAAGATATCCGAGGAGTCAACAAGGACAGAGCTCGGTCCCGAAGACGACGAGACGCTCACGGAACTGGATGCAGCCGATTTCGATGCCGAAACATTTGTGCAGAACTTGCTGGCCAAAGAGGGTTTGCAAGGTGTCCTTAGAGTGGAAGCAGATCTCATATCACGTGTGTATAAGGACTACATATTAATAGGGCCGTGCTAACTTTGTACAGAGATACGGAATCTCGATAGCGACAGAAAATCGCTCGTGTACGACAACTACTCGAAGCTGCTGTCCGCGACTAGCACCATCCGACGCATGCGGGGCAACATGGATCCCCTCGCACCTACAACGCATACTCTTGGTCCAGCCATCGCGCATATCGCGGAGACAGCTACGTCTCTATCCTCGTCTATGCAGAGCCTCCAAAAGCCGCCAGAAGGACTCGGCATAAGCGTCACGATAGCGGAGGACGATGCCGAAAAGGATGCCGAGGCAGACAAACAGAAGCAGAGAGACACTGTCAAATGGGTTCTCGACACCCCACGACGACTGCAGGATCTCATCGAACAGGAGCAGGAAGAAGAGGCCGAGCGAGATTGGGAGGTAGTCAGCAATATTCTCACTCGGTGGAAGGACGTGGCTGGTGTAGCAGACCTGCGAAAGGAGTGCGAGTACATTATGCGAGAGGTGGACGATTCCGAGTGACAGTATTTCGACAACTAATTCAGCTGACCATTCCATTTGTCGAGGCCTTTGCCAGCAACCTCCCAGGCCGCAGCAGCTTTGAAGATGCTCATCTCATCAAACCTTTTCGCTACAAGTTGCATCCCGACAGGCAACATACCAGGTCCTTCAGGAGCTTTACCCCAGCCAGCGGGCATTGATAGCGCAGGATCTGTTCACGATCAGCATTGGTCAAAAACCGGCTCTCCAATGTACCTACGGCCTGTTACATTGAATTGGCAGGTATTGAGTGTAGCTCCGATAGCTGGCTCCATCTTCTTTCCAACATCTGCCGATAGATCTGGGTGCTTGCTGCCAACGCGTGGGTTTACTGGCGTCAGCAGGACATCAAAGTCCTCCAATACCGTATCATATGCGTCGCGCAGTTGCTGGACATGGCCCATCGCTTTTGCTAGTTTTGCGTTGGCATCTTCTTTGTCGTTCATGAAGGCCGAGTTGAAGAACATGTTCACGACTGCAGGATTGTGCTTGTTCAGGACCTCGAACGCCTTTTGGTCGAACACAGGGGGCGTGACATCTGGCATTGCATACTGCAACAAGGGCGTCACTCGATTCTGGAGACCGTTGCTCACGATGAAGGGTCGAGAGACCACGGTCCATATAGCAGGCCCCAGAGTATGCATAGGGATCGACACCGCTTCAACATGAGCGCCCACATCTTCGAACTGCTTCACCGCGGCACCGAAAACGTTCTTAACTTCATCGGTCAAGCCAAGCACCTCGAGACCCTCCTGGATTACAGCCACTCGTAATCCTTTGCCAGCGCTTGACAATGTCCCCTTGCTTTGGGCAATCTGGTTCGTTTTCCAGTCTTCGATCATCGCCAAATAGTTTGGTACATGCTGGCGCAACGGTGTCGCTGGTGTGCATCTAGGGTCGATACCGTCGTATCCAGCAAGTACTGACAGCAACAATGCATTGTCTTCGAGCGTCGTTGTCATTGGACCAGTATGATCCACCAATGGCAGCAGAGACATGATTCCAGTATAGGGGACCAATCCATGTGTTGGTTTGAGTCCGTATATGCCAGCATATGCAGCTGGAATCCGGATCGATCCCCCTTGGTCTCCTCCAATCGCCATATCTACACCTTCACCAAGGTCTGTATCATTAGTCTCAAGGCCATGCCTCTTCCTCCAGCTCCGGACCTGGCTGGCAGCAACGAGAGCACCACAGCCACTAGAAGATCCGCCAGTCGTATAGCCTCGCAGCCAAGCATTGTGCACAGGCCCAGAAGCTGATGTAAAGGAAAGCGGGCTCATGGAAAAATGTTCACAGTTTGCACTACCTCGTATAGTACCGCCACTCTCCAAAACACGCTTTACGACTATAGCGTCAATCTTCGGCACGGGATACTCATTGCATCCTGTCAGAAGCTCAGGGAATGTACCACCAGTCAAAGGGACGCCAGCAATGGAGACGTTATCTTTGACTGCAACTGTTCTGCCTGTGAGTCGCGTATCAAGCGGCTTGCTCGAAGCGATGGTTGTCTGGTGGCTCCACGAATTCAGAGGGTTCTTCTCGGCATCGCCGGCAAGTTTGGCGTATGTGCGCGGTAGTGTTGACGAGTCCGGAAGCAGGCGTGGATCTGTATAGGCAGGAATTGCGTCTATGGCGGCCGAAGTCGCATCCAAGCCGTTCAGCAGGTGCCGGTAATGCTCTTCTTCCTTTCCGTCAATGGTCACACCATAGGTTTTCGCAACTGATCGCAACTTCTCGACATCCACTACCGAATTCAGTCAGGAATGTGTCATAGCAACATATGGGGCTTCAGTACCTGTTGGCGGTCCTGTGCTTAGAAAGACGACCGACATTTTTGACTTGTTGTTTGGTTTGAACACGAATGTAATCACAGAGACTGGGAAGAAAGCTAGACTTCAATCATCACAGCAATACGAACATATCTACATCAATATCGCGATAAGTTCCCGAGTCGGCAACAACGAGCCGCAGTGGAGCTGTTGATAACAGCCAGCTTATCGATGACCCCTCTCTACCACTCAATCCCGGAGACATGTCACGTCCACACATCGAACGTGGCGACATGATGCTGCACTGCATATCAGATTCTTTAGGAAATACTGGCGCGTTGTCTCGCGTTTTAATAACGGCTTCAATGCAGTCTTGTCAACACCTAGTGGGACTAGATCACCCCATGATAGCCTATCCCGTGTTAGTAAAAGTCCAGCCCCAAACCACTGTCAGGGTTGAGTATCCTCTGTGCATGGAGTTCCGAATCATGTCTACGTCGGATGCCAAGGGCGATGGAAAGCTTACGTATAAATTGAACTCGATCGAAGTGCGACCTAATTTTGAGAGGGATATCTTAGTATACCCAACAGTCAGAAAGATGCATCAGTACTACAGTCACGGATTGCACCAACCAGAGAGTAACGCTGCAAGATCATCCCGATCATCTTGGCTACAGCACAAATATAATGGGCTCCAGGCTCAGCCCACTTTTTCCGAACTCATGATATCGCGCAATGAGCTGCACGTACTCGTACATTCAGCATACGACCTGCCAGTCAGGACGACGTAGCCGTATAATGGGGTCTGATATCCATTGCAGGAAGGGATCAGGCTGTTGTTTAGACCTGGAATGATCGACGAGTACGTCTGCTCTGATCTGATAGCGTTCACATTGCACCGCTCGATTCCTAAACCATCAGTCGTCTCTCTAGAGACCGGGCTATTTTGACCTACCGGCGTGCCCAGCTGACACGTTGCGGCGGTTACGCTGAACAGTCCACCTCGCAAATCAGTGAGCTGCCTTGCGAGGAGCATGCTGGGCACGAACTTTTGGCTGCAGCCATGACGCACATGGCGCTCGACGGATGGGCAAGGCTGAGCAACAGCGCTCCGATAACACGAGCCAAAAGAATTTCCGCCAAGTCAAGAACTATGCGACAAAGCAAGCACATAGGAATTACCTGGCTTTGACCTTTAACAGCATGAGAAGCATGGCTTAACCAAAATCATCCTTTGTCATGCATCTGTATTCGAGCAGAGCAGGCTGACACCTTTGAGCCATTCGGATACATCGATAGAGCCTACCGATGCATCGTCTCATGCAGAAGATCATACCGTACGGCTGAGCCGTAAGGTGTGGGGGCGAATGAGCAGTATATAGAAGGTTCCCTCTTTTCCCACTCCTAGTGCAGTTCAACAACCCGACAGCATTGATCTGACCATGGCCAAGAAGTCACAAACTCCCTCATGCACGTACGAACTCGTCGACCAATCCACCGTTGTTCGGTATGCATCTTCTGGTGGTTTGAGTGCAATGCAAAGCTTACGGTGGCGATCCAAACTGGTACCACTTTGCGTTGCCATCCCGATCGCTGTTAGCCTTGCGCTTCAAATTCTCGACATTCGACACTACCAGAGCACCGGGGTCCTTCGCGATTTGACTATGTCTAATCGTGCTTCGGTGCAGGTTGTTGTTCACATTCTTTCAACTCTGTTGGCCGTACTTCTGGTCTATCCGATTTGCACTGTGATCAGCTTTTGCACTAGACATGCCCTTACTCAACAAGACATACGCATCAATCGACTTCGATTATGGTCAACTCTAGTACGAGCGAAACCGGACTGGAATCTTCCATGGTTATACGCACTGATTGCTGCGATCTTCTTCCTGTCTACATATTTTCCAGCCGCATTTTGGGCTGGTGCACTCACACCAGTGCTGACCGAAAAGGTGGAGCACAAACTACCATTTTTGGTACCATTCATCGAGACCGGAAACCACTCTTTCTTATATCCTTACACAAACACATCGACCATAGTGTTCACTGACTGCTGGACTAAAATTCAGAACAATGGCACGTTCAACAATTGCCCATTGAAGTTTAACACTGGCAACATCTTGTCCTCCATTGCCTCTGCAACGAATCCAAAACATGAGACGCGCAACAGTACGAAATGGGACAACACAAATTATCAATATGATGGCCGTTCAAACGGATCGGGAGGAGCCAGCGGGCTAACAGACGGTGACCTCATCTCCACGAGTTCTCCTGCTCAACGCTACGTCTACCTTGAAGCTGGACTAATAACAGAAACTACCTGCATCTACAATCAATCTTCGGCATGGAAGATCGACCTAAAACAGGCGCAACAGTATACTATGTACCCTGACATATATCTTGCATGGGGTGCGCTTCCAAATTCAAATTGGTCGGCCATGGACAACACCACATTCAAGGGACTCGACTTCTTTGCCCAGGCGGGTTTACATGGTGAAGACGAAATCGTTGCTACAATTGCAAGACCACCCCTGGACAAATTTGATCCGAATGGACAATGGCTTTACGGGATCGCGGCATTGAGTCGGTACAAGTCTCTGGACAAGATACAATGCGAAATCAAGTTCCGACCCGCGACTTTCCGGGTCAGTGTATCAGTCACAGACAGGACTATAGTGGTGACGCCCGAGAACGATGTCCCAGCACAGTTTCCAGATCCGAAAATGTATCTGCGCACACGAACATTCGAGAGCATCAATATATCGTTGGTCGCTATCTCGCTGTACAGTTCGCTGGTCGGCGACGCCTTTATGACGAATGTTCGCAACATGCAAACCAAGAACGATCCGAACCTCGCAAAGAGTGAAATTGCAGACAACGCTACCGTCCTTGCAGCAGTGGCAGATTCAATCACGGCCATGATCGAAGACGTCATGGTATCACTAAACGCCGCTGGGCTCACCACGGGAGACGGAGTCCAGGTAGCTCATGCAAATGCGACGATACCGGCGGTACGAATCGGCAACTGTGGCTTCATCAAAGCAATCTTGGTAATCAATGTCATGGGCGCCATTGCAATTTCTTGTGGCTTTCTCCTCTTGTGGAACTCCGACATACCGCTGTTCGATTTCAACGATCTTGGATGCGTGAGTGTTGGGATACTAAACGGGGCTCAGTGCCAAAGTATCAACCAGAGAGAATTTGGCGTACTCCAGAAGTGGGATGGAAGTCCTGCGACGGCGGATATGGATCATGTGACAGCCAGGCTAGAGGTCACGGCTTCAGGACAGCCGGCTGTAGCGTTGCGATAGGGGCGGAGCGAATGTGCTTCGTAACTCGTTACATGGCGCAGTCAGCAGTATCAGTCAAATTGCCGCGCTTATATGACACTCTATCGTGGCGCACGTCAAAACCGGGTTTCTCTGACTATCTGTGCGCGGGAGACGGAACTGGGCGCATGGGCTCGGTTGTTAGATGACTGTAACCTCGTGCAGCGAGAGTTGACGCCGGAATGCGGCGATCGTGTACTCAGCTGTTGCGTGTACATGGCGGCTGTGGGCGTGAACTCGGGTCTGGGACTGCGTGCTGTGGCACATTGGCTCGAAGGTTGCCTGGCGTTGACTAGTTGGGTACACCATGATGCGGTAACTAGTCGTGCAATCGTCCTGGGCTAGTGTTCGCGCATGTTCTTTACTGTGTATGCTCAGAGGATTTTTCACTGACAAACAAAGCCAGAGCATCACTGTTGAAAGCTTACGACTAGGTTCCGCAGTCGTGAACTCGCTATGTGCTCTTTTGCAGGTCAGGTGAAGGTACAACCAAGTGCCACTGCGCCAATCTGCACACCAAAAATGTCATAGAGATCTTCTAGAAGGCTTAGTCCACGTCTGAAATTGATATAACGGGTCGACTTCTCCAATCACGTCTCAGTTATACCACCGGCAAATGTTCTAATAGGTGTTTCGAAGCACAACATTGATTGCAGTTCAGGTCGCACAGGCGTCTGTGCTTCCTCCAGTCATGCACATCGAAGCTTCACGTCAATGCTATCATTCTTGGACACTGGCATTCAGATTCACAACGCATCATCAGAGTTTGTCGGCCTCCAATCATAATGATCGTGGCATGTTGCCGACGATGTGTACCGTCAGGTAAATGATTCGACGTTGTGCAGAAGCTGCCCGAAACAACGGCCAATCTCCACGTCCCACATGAGCTCTTCGCAAGGCGGTGGCGCACACGGGAGAACTCTCATGCGCAACTCGAGAACGTCCGAGAATATCGCACTGATCATCAAGACTCCACATCCACGGGAGCAAGATGAGCTTCTTTCCGCGAAGCGTGGGTCCGCGCGGCAACACATGGGACCCGCTTTGCTAGTTCGCGGAGATTGACGTTTGGCATTGAAGAGCCTCACTCGCATCACACATACCTTTGACAATGCAATGGTTATATGTTGTGCTTGGCTACACTAGAGTTTGACATTTGAAGGCTCACACATGTTATACCCAAGTAGGTGCCCAGTCCATGGAGAGCAACCAAGCGAGAATATCGTGGAGAGAATGTACAAGGTTCGGGTTTGCCATTGTTTCATATGAATGAACACCTCAACCTCTTATGGACCTCGCATTGACCAGCTACCCGCCGCATCGTCGTTTCCGCCCGGCAGATGTTTCGCTTGAACAAGCGCCAACCTTGTTCAGTCTACGATTGACTGGCCAAGAACGCCTCAACATGAGCTATTGTGCAAGAAGCATTGCGAAGGCATTGACATTTTGAGGCTGACCCACACCAGGGCTGGTGGCTGCTGAGGTCATGGTGTCTTGTGGAAGGAGGCTCCGAGGGGAGGTCGTGGATCGAGAAAGTGTATAAAGCGCTTAGACTCATCACAGGAGAGTTACGCTTGACGCTCACCTTCTCTTCGACTTCTTTCATTCACGGTAGCTCCATTATTTCGTCTTGATCCTGACGCTCTTTTCCATTCATACAGCTTCACAAGACGTGCCTTCTTCCCATTTCCACCATGAAGACCTCAGCTATCGCCCTTGCCCTCGCTGGTGGTGCCCAGCTCGCCACTGCACACACCACTGTAAGACAAACATACAAAAGTCTTCAACGCCTTTACTAATGTGTCTCTAGCTGTGGAATGTTCTTGTCAATGGGAAAGACCAGGGAGTCGGCAACAAGCAGGGTGGATACATCGACTCACCCCCCAACAACAACCCCGTCCTGGATGTCACATCGAAAAACATCGAGTGCAATGCTGCAGGTGTCAAGGCCTCCAAGTCGATCAACGTTGCGGGAGGTGATGAGATCACCTTCCAGTGGTACCATGACACCAACAGCGCTAGCGATGACATTATCGCTACGGTAAGTCGGATCATCCAGCTATCTATGCATAGTATAGTAACTAATTTGACCAGTCGCACAAGGGCCCAATAATGGTGTACGCGTCCAAAGCGGGTTCATCGCTGTCATGGACCAAGGTTTGGGAGGACAAGACCGCCGGTAATTGGGCTGTTGACAAGCTCCTTGCTGGAGGCTACACTGGCAAGAAGGGACAGCACTCCATGAAGCTGCCAGCGTAAGTCTCTCTTTTGTGAAGATGAATTGTTCATCATGCTGAATCGCCTTTCAGACTGGCTCCTGGCGACTACATCCTGCGCCCAGAGATCCTCGCTCTTCATGAGGGCAACAAGGAGGGTGGCGCTCAGTTCTATATGGAGTGCGTTCACGTCACCGTCGGTGGCTCAGGTACTAAGACTCTCCCTGCTGGTGTGAGCTTTCCCGGGGCGTACAAGGCTAAGGACCCTGGTGTCTTGTTCAACATTTACGGCAGCTCGTCCAACTACCCAGGTGTTGGCCCTACACTCTGGGACGGCGCAAGCAGCGCTTCGACTGGCAACTCCCCAGCGACCACCCCCAAGCCCGCAACCTCTGCTGCCCCAGCTGCCACAACTATGGCGACCGTCGCTAAGCCAGCCGAGACGGCTGCCGCGGGCTCTGGAGCTGCCGACGCCCAGAAGTATGCTCAGTGTGGTGGCCAGGGATACTCCGGTGCCACTACTTGTGCAAGTGGCTCGACCTGCAAGAAGATGAACGACTACTACTCGCAGTGCCAATAGATAGATTGCTGGGATAGTGCTCCGAGTAGGTAGAGGCAGAGCGGAGGGAGAAAAGAGCGTCAACGACGGTTGCTCCTATATTTTCATGTAAATATTACACACATCTCGAAACGAATAGACTTCGATCACGATCAAATATTCATGCATCTCATACGATGTTCGTGTCAAACGTCAAATGGTTGTCGCAAGTCACGTGTCAGACGTCATAGCTCGCTGGCTAAGATTGCGCCATCTTCTCCGCAGCCGGCACTTTCTCGCCCCTGGACCTGAATCTCCTTCCAAAGCCGAGACTCGGGATCTAATCACAAGTCCTGCCGCAGATGACCACCCAGGCCTCAACACTTCACTCTTTTACTTCCCCTTCTTTTCGCTCGCAGACTTCACATATGCGACCCCATCGACCGCCGCCATGATACCGACCACTTGCGCCTGGGCCCGTGTGGGCTTACGGCGCATACCAAACTACCACTTCCCCCGGAATCGCATAGCCGGCGACTCGACACATCCCGGCAGCGCATACCTACGAACCTCACCCTCGAAAGTCACAAGACGCCTGCATGCTTCGAAGAGCGGCCCTGTAGGCCAGAAAGCGCCCGAAACCGCAAACACAATCCCCGGTCCGAGCTGGCTCTGGCTAGAACCTATATACGAGCCATTCCGCGCATATGGTCGAGTGCAGCAGAGGAAGCCGTACATGACACAGTTCATCTCTTCGCTGGTCATCTACTTCGTTGGCGACTTGGTTGCTCAGAGTATTGCGGAGCCTGCGCCGAAGGATACGCTGCTTGAAGAGGGAGAAGAGCTGGGCTGGGTCCAAGAATGGAGCAATAACCGCGATTGGCACCGAACGGGAAGGTCGTTGATTATTGGTGGCTTGAGCTCTATACCGGCGTATAAGTGGTTCTTGTGGCTTGGGAATAACTTTAATTATGGGTCGAAGATATTGAGTCTTACAACCAAGGTGCGTTTGAGGGTGTGAGATTGCATGGTATTTCGGTGCTGACATAAAACGCAGGTTGCCGTGAATCAAGCGCTGTTTACACCCCTTTTCAACTCGTACTTCTTCGGCATGCAGTCGCTACTGTCCGGCGCCTCCTTTTCTGAAATCGTCGAGCGCATCAAGAACACCGTCCCTACGAGCTGGATCAACAGCTGCAAAGTTTGGCCTGTAGTTACGGCATTTAGCTTCACCTACATCCCAATCCAGTACCGGAGCATTTTTGGAGGGGTCATCGCCATTGGCTGGCAAACCTACTTGTCGCTACTTAACCAGCGAGCTGCGGCACTGGAAGAGGTTGAGCATGAAGCTGAGCACAGTCTTGTGCAGAACGCGCCGATCGAGCAACGTAGCCAAGCACGCGGGCACGAGGGAGAGCAGCATAAGTGTGCTGTATGATCGTCGCTTTATGTCGCGTAACAATGCTCGGAACCGCGTGCATACGAACCAGCATCACATTTACTTGTGTCAAAGACGAACAGTCTCCACGACCAGATATTTCTTTTGTCTCATTTCAATGGGCGCATTACCGGATAGAGTGCATTAGACGGGTGTTTTGGGTACGCCTACGGGCTTTGGTATTTTCACGCGCGGTGTTTAAGCATCAGTCAAGCTTCTTGTCATTTCCAGATCTATACATCTATCTATCATATATTTTGCTTTTGCTATCAGTTTTACTTCTTCCGCAGTTCCCTATACCTCAATCCCCCACCAGACCCCGCCAATCAAACAACTCAATTTCGGCCCGAGAAACTCCGCACTTCACGATACTCCACGCATCTGCCGACGGCACGTCATGCGATGGAGGTAATGTTCCTTTCAAGCGAATCGTTCGGGGATGTATCCACTGGTGCCTGAAGAAGAAACAACTACCGCAGGGAACTAAGGTGATGTCATTACGGCGATCAAAATAGTAATGACCGAGACTTATGTGAAGTGGAGACCACGGGCAATAAACGGAGACTGAAAGTCTGAACGTGTGCTCGCATTGCGCAAGAACTCGTACTCACTACTTTTATGATGGCGCCCTCGGCACAACAAAACATCGATCAGGAGGCCTACATCTCATGGCGACAGCGTTCTGAGCTAGACAAACTGGCTGATCTACCGACTGACCTCGACGATGAGCTCACGAAGCTCGACAAGCAGTTCTGGGTCTCCACAGAGAAGCTTCGGGAGATTGTAGCCCGTTTCCGCGACGAGCTCGACGAGGGATTATCGGAGAACGACCAAAACATACCCATGAACTTGGCTTGGACCTCGCTGCCGAATGGAACAGAGAAAGGAACAGTTCTTACCATAGATCTTGGTGGAACGAACTTAAGGGTGTGCAAGGTGGTCTTGCATGGCGATGTAAGCGATGGGCATGAGAAGAGCGAGTTGGAGCAGGAGCAATACAAACTGCCCGAAGATCTGAAGACAAGTGATGCAGACAGCTTGTGGACTTTCATCGCGGACAAGTTGGAGGACTTTGTGCACGACAAGAAGCTCGACAAGGACTACAGTGTTGAGCAAGCCATGCCGCTAGGCTTCACATTCAGCTATCCGGCGAGACAAGAACGTATTGATCACGCTGTGCTGCAAACATGGACCAAAGGTTTCGACATCAAAGGTATGGAGGGCAAGGATGTTGCGCAGCATCTGCGAGAGAAAATTGAAGCGAAGAAGCTGCCCTTCGAGCTCATCTGCGTAATTAATGACACGGTGGGAGCCATGGTCGCATCCGCGTACAACGATCCCAAGACTATCATCGGAGCCATTTTCGGCACAGGCTGCAATGCCGCATACATGGCGAGCGTAGTGGACATCAAGAAGCTGCACTGGGACGATGAACGCGTGAAAAGTTCATTGAACGGTGCAAATGGTAGCCAGGAGCAGAAGATGGCAGTCAACTGCGAATACGGCGCCTTCGACAATGCGCATCGCGTCCTTCCTCGTACCACGTATGATGAGCAAATTGACAAAGAGAGCCCGCGACCAGGCGAGCAGACCTTTGAGAAGCTATCCGCCGGTCTCTACCTCGGCGAGATCTTTCGGCTCATCCTACTCGACCTCTCCGACCGCAAGCTCGTCTTTGACGGCCAAGACGCATCAAAGCTGAAGGAAAGCTTCTCTATCGACACAGGCTTCCTCTCCCAGATTGAAGACGATGAATCACCTACTTTCAAGACTACACGACAACTCTTCGACGACACTCTGAACCTCAACCCCACAGACATCGACATCGAAATGTCCCGTCGCCTCGCCGAGATGATCGCAGTCCGCGGTGCGCGACTCTGCGCATGCGGCGTTGCTGCTATATGCACGAAGGAAGGGATTGACAAAGGCAACGTCGCTGCAGATGGCAGCGTAGCTAACAAACATCCAAAGTTCAAGCGAAGGTGGGCGAAGGCTCTCGGCGAGATTCTGGGCTGGAAGGACGAGTGGATGGAAGGGAAGGATGGAACGAATGGACCGATTAAGATTACGAGTGCGGAGGACGGGAGCGGAATTGGGTGTGCGATTATTGCGGCTATGGAATTGGAGAAGAGGGGGTGAGGAGGTGGAAGTCCGCCATTGAAGTGTTCATCGGTGTGAGCATAGTATAATTTCTGAGTCTGTGATATGATATTCTGATACTGATTATATGATTCGGCTTATGAGTAGGAAAGATAGTCTGCTGGTGCCTAAACACCTAGTGTATAAGCTCCACAGCTGCTGACTAATTGTACATTCACAGACATGATATTGCTAAGCGCAGTATAGTTGACATGACCAGTATGTAGCTTGATAATGAGAATGGGTTCCTTCCGATCTGCTACGTGACTTCCTTACGTGTAAACAAAATAACTGTTTGACGAAACTCCACGCTAAACCACCTAAAATGTCTACTTCACCAGCACCGTACATATCACCACCCCCAAGAGTCCTAATATGAAATCTGATCAAAACAGACACTGCACCCCCTCCCTCAACCCCATAAACACCTATCCCCTCCACGGCGGCTGTCCCTGCACCTTCGTCCGATACACCCTCTCCTCCGCCCCCCTCATCGTCCACGCCTGCCACTGCACCCACTGCCAGCGCGAAACCGGCACCGCATTCGCCCTCAACGCCTTCTACGAGGCCGATCGCGTCACCGCTACCCTCTCATCCGGCGAAGATTCCACAACCGCACTTCTCCACGTCTCAGTGCCTAGCCTCAAGGGTGGAAGGGAGGGACAGGTAATGACCCGTTGCCCCAGGTGCTTTACGGTGCTGTGGAGTGTGTATGCGCCTGGAAGGGCGTTGAAGATTGTGAGGGTGGGGACGATTGATGGGGTGAGGGGGGAGGATGGGATGTATGTGGCGTGTGGGGGCTTGAGGCCTGATGCGCATTTGTTTGCGGGGGTGAGTGGGAATAGACATGGGTGGATTGGGCTGGAGGGGGAGAGGGTGTTTGATAGTATGGGTGCGAAGGAGCAGTATTGGAGCGAGGAGAGTCTGGAGAGGTGGAGGGTGTTCAGGGAGGGTGGCTAAGAAAGTGAAAGATGATAGTGGTCAAGTGTGAATGGGCGTGATTTTGTGTCTACAAGGTGCTAGACTTCTTTTGTAGCTGCTGGTTCTGAAGGTAATCAGCTGACTTGACATTGACATGTATGGTCGACACCTATTGAATGACCTACTCATGCGTCCGATCCATCGACAGCTGCTCATCGCACCCTCAAGTGCGCACTTCTAATGTTTTACCATCCACATCTTCAGCTCCCAACTTGACACAAGTCGATTTGTGTATCTCTCCGTTCGTTTCCGCAGCGATTACATAATTGATGTCCCCCGTGCTTGCACTCTTTCTTTGACGTTTCGTTACTGGGTCGGAGACAAGGAGTGCCAACTTTCTCTCCCTGAGGCAGGGCATCGAGAACACGACGCTTGCCCATGCAACGGAGCCAAACATTCTGCGGAGTGCGCCGAGAGCATAAAGCAGTGCGCGTAAGTAGAGGAGGGACGAATCGAGTCGCTTTTATCCAGTATACAGAGAAGGGGTCCCCAAGGTGTTGAGAATGTTGGTAGCTTCGTGATGATGGATTCGAGAGACCATAGGGCAGAATCTTTGGGATGTAAAGGCTTCTGCCAAGCTTGATAAAGGTCGATTCCGGTGTATGCTGGTAACTCTGTGCAACTATAGAGGACTGGGGCTGTGTCGCGCGTCAGCATTTAGTGCTGCTGTGAGCTTTGTGATTTGCCAACCAATCTACGATCGGGAACCGAAAGATCGATAGATGGGTCCCGTGAGTGCTACTTGATGCTTTGTCGGGCCAATGTTTTAACTGGAATTGACGTTTGCGTTTAGTTGAACGACGTTGTAGATGTACAGCAAATCAAGATTTCATTGGGGCTCGCCCTCAAGAGCATACAACATGGTCAGCTACATGACAAATTATCTGTAGAAAATGCATGTTAATCCTACGTTAGTTGGGAAAATTCAATACGTTCATTGTCTTCGTCTCAGATATTCGAACGCCGTGAAGGCATGTACACTCGCTACTTGCTTCAGCTCCTCTACCAAGCAGTATTCATCTGAACCTCCCATGTTGAATGGCGTCAAGCCAACCACAACAGTAGGAATACCTCGCTGCCGGTACAGTCTCGCATCAGAGGCTCCTACTCGCATGTTTATCACCGCTCTGGGATCGAGGAGCTTCTGCGCTGTGCTCAGGGTACATTCGACTATGTCTTCTGATTTGGAGGTCCAAGTGGGATCATACTTCCGTAGAACATTGAACGTGACACCTTGGACAGAATCTAGGCGATTGCGAATGTGTTCGATAACTTCGTCTGTCGTGATACCATAAGGAAGACGAATATCCACTTTCGCTGTTGCGGAATCAGGTACGAGGTTCATGCTCGTTCCACCAGAAATGGTCCCTACGTTCACGGTAATTCGACGAAGCACATCTGCCTCCCCATCTCCGGCTAACTTACTCGACTCCGGCGTTGCGGCTTCAATTGCTTTCCTAATTTCTTCCGGTCCTTTCACATCCAGCTTCTCCAGATCTTTGACACATACAACAACCTCCATGAGCTTCTCGATCGCATTGATCCCATGATGCACGTGTGCGCCATGCGCCGCCTTGCCAGCAGCACTGAGCTCTAACCAAAGCAGACCTTTTTCCCCAGTCCGCACGACGAGTGGGGAACCGGCATCTCCAACGATCACGGCATCGGCATCTTTCACCGCATCCACATGGTCGAGTAACCACTTGGTTCCATGCTCTCCCATCGTTTCCTCATCCCCAGCCAGCGCGAGGACCATCTGGCCATCCCAGTCCTCTTTCTGTTGGGCTACAGCCCACATCGCAACAATACTTGCAGCTATGCCACCTTTCATGTCTGCTGCGCCTCGCCCGTACAGTCGTGATTTGTCATCAGAAAGGTGTCCTCCAAAAGGAGGAACCGTCCATTGCGCAGTATCGCCGACTGGATACGTGTCTAGATGCCCACTGAAAAGCAGTGTCTTGCCAGGTCGGGATGATTTAACGACGATGACGACGTTGGTGACACCCGGCGACGTTCTGTTTAGAGAAATGTCGACGTTTGGGAAGTGATTTTCATCGAATAATCTTTTGAACTCTTCGACAGCAGTAGCGGCTGTTGAACTGACATCTCCAGGAGGATTGGGCGAGGCAGCTTGGACGAGCTTTTGAGCGATGTGGACTGGGTTGAGATCGCGGAGAGCCCGGGCGATGAGCAATTCTGCCATGATTAGATGTGCGTCGAGAAATTTGTCTGAGGCGCGTGATGAAATTGAAGCTGCTTATACATACCTTGACAAGTTCCGACCCTATCCGATGCCTATCATTGGATGTATGTTACTAAGAATGAGAGACGGCTGTTCTTAGGCGAAGGTGCCATAAATGGATAAAATCATGGGCGATCATGGACCACCGCAAATACCTATCCCACTTGGAAACAGAACCTTGCGAGATCCTGGAAAATACTCAATTCAGTTCAGCTCAGGGCCATCATGTTACAGTCGTCTGTCCTCCATATCTTCCCAAATGCAAATATTAAGAAACAATTCACCGCATACTTTCGATAATAACCTGCCAACATGATTCCACGCCCAAACGCCCCGGATGTCTTATTCTTCTTCGTTAAATTGTATAGACTACATTTTCTGTTGGTATCTGTATTTGACGTATTGAATACGGGCGCTGGATTTTGGGTGTTGTGACACAGGATCTGCGACACGTCACCACAGTGTCAATATGGGATAGTCTAGTAACACAGAGCTCGCGTGTAACAACACCACGAACAGTCAAAATCCATCGTGCGTAGAGAATCATAAATCAATCACTCATTACATACATCGACCCTCGTTGCAACGAAGTACTGATTCAACAGCCTATTGCCGTATCAACAAAGCTGATTGTTGACAATAGTCTACGGCGCGATACTTTTCATAAGAAGCGTTATGGTGCTTCCCTATGTTGTTCAGGAAGACATGTACGATTGTGATAGTTTTCGATGAAAATATGATGTCGGATGTGGGAGCACAGGGCAGACATAGATGAGGCAGAAGGTTGTTGTATTAAGAGAGCTACATAGAGCGATTAT
>QVXC01000247.1:0-49968 GCA_003501895.1 Phaeosphaeria sp. A1 3.1a
CGACTGTTGTATGTCCTCCTTCACATACGCTTCTGCCGCCGCAAACTACTTCCCTTCGCAGCCCGTCCCATCAGCTCCGAGAAAATTCCATGCATGATATTTGCACAACGACCATCACAGCCCGCATTGTCCGCCATGTCCAGCCTTGCGGCAGCTTCCTCACACCCATCGACGAGCACCACAATTTCAACCTGTTTTGCATGCAGGAATGTCCTAGAGCTCCGAACCAGGTCCTTTAACAATTTTCTTGCTCCAGCGTCCAAACACCCCGCCGCGACAGTGGTAACTTTGAGTTTGACCAGTCCAACAAAGTACTTTTGCCAATGCGTGAGCCTGTTCCGGTGCTCAGGCGAAGGTGGTTTGGCGAGACATTGACGAGGGGCTCCGTCAGCTGCACGTTCATCCAAGAGCAAGACGGTGCTGGAAATTTGCCGGAAACTGAGCGACGAGGGCGTCTCTACGCAAATGTTCGGGCGTATCAGGTTCAGCAAAATTGATGGAGTGGACCAATGCGTCTTGCCTGCTTCATCGCGAAGGGCATATACATCGTATCCACAAAGGTCGAGGTCTGTCTCGATGCTTCGTCGGAACTCTATACGAAGGTCAAGCTTTCGGATGTGTGGGCTGATTCCTCGGTGTGGCACGTGAACCTTGCTTGCGAAGGCCCCGGCGATGCGAGACCGTGCGATAAGGAAGGTATTTTCCTCGTAGTAGACTTGTGTGGCTAGAGCGCACACATCTCTTGAGACAAGCCTCAGGTTAACAACAGCGTAGCCGTAAGCATTGATATGATTTCGTGCGGTGATCGTGCGTTGGTTGGGAAGACAGTGACGGATGATGTGAGCTCGTAATTCGGTTGGTAGGTCATTGAAGCGATGGAAACTTGTTGCGGCCATGACGACTGCTGTCAATTGAACCTGCGCGATCGGATTGTGCTTCGCAAGAAAGAGTAGTGAGTCGATATATAGGGATTGGACGCGAGGTGCACGAGCCGTTTGTGCAACACGTCAGGTGAGAGCGCACTAGGTGAAAGTGAATCGACAGATAGAACTAGTGCAAGCTCTCTTTCGCGATTTGAGTTGAGCAATCGATTCTGCTAAGTAATTGATTGCCTCTGAGATAAATGCTTCCACACGACCCAGCTATGCATCGAACAATACTTCTTGAGGTGCTTCGACAATACACGAACGCTTTCGTGGCTCTAGCCGTTCATTTCAAAGCGCAAAGGTAGCAAAAATAGCGCAAACTTCTGCCATCAAGCAGTCGCACGGCTGCTGGTGTAGCAGAAACCTACAGCAATCATCGGCCTCATTGCACGTTGGTGTTTCCAACCGTCGGTAAATTGGACAGCACACATTCCGGCCGCAACAGCTCGCGCCGCGACCGACGACCGTAGGCACAAGAAGATCGGGTTATTCTTTCGTTGGACGAGATGTAAACGCCTAGATTACCAGTGTTTCCTATTCAATGGAACGAAGAATCGACTTTGGATAAGTCGATGAATTCCGTACTGTACTACGGAGGGCGACAGGTCGATCGTGAGAGGCGCAAAGGCTGGCGCGAGAACGACACCAGCCGAGCTCATGTCCTTGTCGAGCTGCATCAATGCATGCCGTAGGGAGTCGAATTATTTACGTCGGTGTTGCGCAACCATTCTCAAGAAGGCCAATCAGCCTCGTCGATCGTAAGCTCGACCATCCCACTTGGTGCGTGCTGCTTGGGCTTGATGAACCATCGAGTTGCTGCCATGCCGACTAGACCAGCACTCATCACCAAAGACGCGACATGGGACTTTGGCATCTCTTCCAACACTGCCTGATCATCCTGTAGCACGACAGGCAGCTTGGGACTGCGAGAGTAGAAGACGCGGGACGACAGGAACGGAACATAAGTGCTGAGACGGAAAAAGCGAGGTCCGTACACTTCAACCTTGGACGTATTGGTGTCCGATCGTTGCCGTGGTGGTTTGACTGCAGGTGCAGTCTGTTGCACTTCCTCACGCGGCTTCTTGCGTGGGGGTGCTTTCTTGGTGTGACCTGTCTCCTTCCTCTCGGTGCTCACCGTGGTGGTTGGTTTCTCCACAGTGAAGCCGATGGGAGTTGTGTCGAGATCCATCAAGCAAGGTTGCCAGGTTTCATTGAACTCGACAGGCTCGAAAGATGCTCCTTTGTTACGCAGGAAGTTTTGTTCGAGGACTGAACTACCTCTCAGCTGCGTCGGCGGTGAGGCTCCATGGAAGATATGCAAGTGCTGCAGAAAAGCTTCTTCTGATGTGTAGAATTCTTGGTTACAAGATCGGTAGCGATGACAATTCTGTGCGTGCTCGGAATGCGGAGTGCGGTAGTCGGTGCCACACAAATGACAACGGTGAGCTTTGGCAGTGGGGAAGTCGGGACACAACGGTGGACCGGCATTGTCGGCGGTCACATCGTCGAATGATTTGAGAAAACGACAGCTCCAGACCTTGCAGTGGGAGTGTGCGTTCATCTCTTTGACATCAGTAAAAATCTTAAGGCAGTAGCGACAGCGGAAGGATTCGAATGGTGATGCCGAATACAGATTCTCGAGATGGTTCTCCTTTCGCTCAGACCACCACACAGAGCGGTCGAGCTCACGAGCAATGAGATGTTCCGCAACATGCTCACATCGTTCGGACCAGTCTTTTGATCTCTTTCCGCACATACCACAATGTAACATAGGGTCGTCGCGCTTCATCGGGGCACCGAATCGACGCCATTTCATAGCAAGGTCCTTGCAGCCAAAGTTGTGGCCCTCAGGAGCCATCAGACGTGCTTGACATCCAACGCGTACAGATGGGTGTTTGGCGTTCGCAAAGTGCACATGATGCAGATGCTGTACGAAGTGGTCCCGACGGTAGAAAGTTCGTTGCGATTCAGGTTTATTCCAGCATTGCTGGTATTTGTGACCAGCCATGTGAGCATCATCGGGATGCATCTGGCCACAGAACGGGCACGTCTCGAGGAGGGCGGTCTTCGTGTCGCAGCAGATCCAAGTCGTCCTAAGAGCATGTACCGAATCCTCGTGACGGATCCATTCGTATTTTGTCTTGAATGCTCTGGGGCAGAAGGTGCAGAAGAACGGCAGGTCTTTCTGAGGCTCGCCAGCACTGTCCAGTCCATTGAATTTGGGACGATTGTTATATGGTGAATCCTTCCAAGCCATACGTCGGCGACCACGTCTTCGATCGCGACCAAAGGAAGAGATGTTGCTTCGGCTGCCACTGGATGAGACTGTATATGTTGTTGGTGCTGTGCCTTCGGATGATGCCACGGAAGTAATCACGGAGCCTCTCCGTTGATCTCTCGAATGCGACCAGACATCGTCAAGCTCGCTGCTACCACTGCCACTGAGTGATCGATTGTCAATTGCTGCTTGGACGGCGGGCAGTTCTACGGCTTCTTCCTGATACGACTGTGCAAGGTAGACAGCCAAAGGCTGAGGTGGTTGGGTGTCCGTATTGGCATGCTGGTCAAGCGCATCAAGACTATCTTTCGAGAGTCTCGCTTGTAGATTTCGACCAACACCATCAGACGGGGTCGAATGGACAGCGTCATTTTCTAGACGAGTTCAGCGAGGGCGATGGAAAACATCAGGAAATAGAACATACCTCCACCCTTCTTCCTAGCCCTCGTGTTGTTAAACCAGTTCCGAACCTTCTTCACGTCGAGATTGGCTTGGTGAGCGATTATGTCCATCTCCCACGAACACGGATACGGGTTTGAATTGAACTCATCCTCCAGGATCTGCTTGGCTTCTAGTGGGATGCGGCTTTGGGGTCCCTTCCGCTTCGCGGATGCAGGTTTCCAACTAGTCACGGAAGCTTGGCGGAGAGGTACATTTGGGCGAGCTTTAGGATGATAGAAGTTGCTTGTAGCAGCATGCAATTCCGGTGTGTCTGAGTCAACCACCTGAACCGCGAACGGGGGCGTGCCCTCTGGTACGCAAGGATCTATCATCCCCACATCTGCACATATTGAAATGCTTGAGACGTGGAGTGATGAGAATGATGATGAAGGTGCAGCACCAGCGATGGGTGGGACATCGCTTGGGGCCGGCGCGATGGCTATACCTGCATCCGCGTCATGCGAGGTCGAGACGGGGTCCACGATAGATACTCCTTCGAACAGATTTTGGGGTAGTGTGTCCGCTAATGGCCACTGTGCTTGGTCCTGAATGGCGAAGCTGTCGAATGCACTTTGCATGTGACACTCTGCAGGAGAGGGCGCAGATGCACTGGTGGCCCAGTCCATTGCCATCACATCACCTGGATCGCAAAAGGGCCCGTCATTCCGTACTCCAAAAACAGTAGTTGATTGGGTGCCATGGTCGTGCTCCAACTGGTCGAAATCAAAGAACTCGTCCATGCCGCTCATAGTGTTGGAGGCCATGCTGCTGAAGGGCTCAAACACGGGTTGAAGAGCTCTGGATGGCTTGGTCTGAGGCGCCGGACTGGCTCATGGACAGAATGAGGTGTCTTGATGTTCGCAGGTCATTGATGAAAGAGGTGTCGCGTTATAGGGCCCTGGTGCCTCGAACATTGATGAGACGGAAGCTGAGCGCGCTAGCTCCGCGACGACGAAGAAGGTGCGAATGATCGCCAGGCAATAAGGCGCCCAAGCCCACTGTACGACGACACACGCAACAACCAAACTCTATTGCAAAACTGTTGAGGTCTATTGACGGCTGGGGCGACGGTATTCTGTCAGCTTCACTGAGGTTTGCAAGTGAAACGTGATGTGTAGATTGAAGTTGATACCCATGCAAAGGCGCCTTCGGGGTCCGGAGAGACGCTTATGCACGGGCGCACTGGCTCTGGCGCATCTTGTGGGCCCCACTCTTTTCACGTCTCCACCAAAAAAGTTCCATCGCGAACGAGAGCTTCACCACCCACAGTACGCCCAGACAGCCACTCGTACACCCCCACAATGGCCGCCGAAGTGCAACTGCAACAGCCGCTGAAGCTGCCAAAAGGCCCTTCAACGCTGACATCGGAGCAAAAATACTGGAACTCGTACACGTCGGAACTGCGACTCGACCCGTCGCAGCACTCGTCGCCTGTCACCCACATCTCCATACCGCCTCCTCCGCCCTCGAATCTGCACACTGCAGCGCAAGATTTGTTCGCCGTCACTACAGGATCGCGCGTGCAGATCTTCTCTTCCAAGACTCGAAAAGTAGTCAAAACCATCTCGCGATTTGGCGTCGACGACATTGCGCATTCGGGTAACATACGACGGGATGGCAGGATCTTGGTCGCAGGTGGAGAGAGTGGCGCCATTCAGGCTTTCGACGTGAAGAGCAGGGCCATCTTAAAAACATGGAAGGAGCACAAGCAGCCAGTCTGGGTCACTCAATGGCATCCAACCGAGCTCACCAACCTCATGAGTTGTTCCGACGATCGCACAGTGCGGCTATGGGACCTTCCAAGTGACAAGAGCGTGACAAAGTTCGAGGGGCATCAAGACTATGTGCGCTGCGGTACATTCATGCCCGCGCAGAGTGGTCTCCTGGTATCAGGAAGTTACGACCAGACGGTCCGACTCTGGGACTCGAGAACAGCTGGAAAGGCTGTGATGGTGTTCAAACACGCTGCGCCCATCGAGTCAGTTCTCCCAATGCCCTCTGGAACAGCTGTGCTTGCCTCCAGCGACAATGCGATCAGCGTACTCGACATCATTGCCGCAAAGCCCATCCACATGCTGCGCAACCATCAAAAGACGGTCACATCACTTACCCTTGCCAACAATGGTGAGCGCCTTCTGTCCGGTGGCCTCGACGGGCACGTCAAGGTCTTCGAGACGACCGGATGGAACGTAGTCGGTGGACTGAAGTACCCCTCGCCTATCCTCTCGCTGAGCGTGATCCCCAGCCAGAATGAGGACAAGCACATCGCGGTAGGCATGCAGTCTGGCCTCTTGTCTATCAAGACACATCTGTCAGGCGAGCAAAAGGTGCAGGCCCGGGAGCGCGAAAAGGAAATGAAGGCCCTCATGGAAGGCAAAATTGACGAATACGACCGCGGCAAGAAGCGCAAGCGCGGCGCCGGCTGGGAGAAACGTGTCCGGGGTAAAGACTTCACTGGCGAGAGTGCAGACATCGTCATTGAAGGGAACCCACGCGGCAGGATCAAGAAGGGCGCACCTTGGGCTCATGCACTGAGGGCAACGCAATATGCCAAGGCTTTGGATCTGGTTTTCGAAGTCAAGGTACGTCCCAATCCACGACTTCACTCGCAACAAGCTGACATGTATAGGACCTCAACTACCGTGAACAGCAACTCTCGCTCCTTACCGCTCTGCGCCACCGCTCTGCACTCCGCACTGCACTCATGAACCGCGATGAACTCACACTCCAGCCTATCTTGCGCTGGATCATCAAAAACCTCCCCGATTACCGCATCACCCAACTCACCACGGACGTCGCGCTCGTTGTGCTCGATCTATATGCCGATCAGCTTGGACGCAGCGAGGAGATCGATCAGCTTATTGATTCGCTGACGCAAAGGGTGAAGGTCGTCGTGAATGCGAGCCAGAGCGCATGGATCGTGCAGGGTATGGTGGATATGTTGACTGCGAGCGCGGGTGGGGAGGAAGTAGCCAAGGCATAACAAGCATGGCTTAGGTTTGTATGAGAGTATTGCATAGCGAAGGCGTTCTTGGGAAAAGTCGATAGCAGCAAGTTGAGTCTTTGGGACGTATATACAGAATGTCAGACACAGCATCGGTTGGTCTGAGATCGTTATATTGTACACATATACTGCTACTCTTCGAATGCTATACATATGCTACATTATGATCGATCGATAGATATTACCACAGGCAGTACTGGCGCTGTGCAGTGACTGGCCGATCAGGCAGGGCGACCCAGAGTTTGCGGTTGTCGCGCTTCTTCTTGATCTCGTCTGAGATGCGCATGCGAGTCTTCTCTTCCTTGAGGAGGACCGTGAAGCCTGTAGATCATCGTTAGCAACTCGTCCCTATTACAGAAGCAAGTGGATACGTACTCGTGGTCCGATGCCTCAACATATTGACCCTTCCCCTCGCTCTGAACTCCGGACTCTTCCACATCTCCCCCTTGCCCACCCACGCCTGATCAATGTAGATCTCCGACGGGTCTCTCACGAGCTTCTTCCTCCCGTCCTTGAGCTCAATCACCGCCGAGCCCGACTTGACCTGCTCCCCAGCATTCTCCTTGCGTATCGACGCGACCAAAGCCTTCCTCGCCCCCGGCATCTCCGACATGCTCCTCTGGTCCTCCCACCTCTTCTGCGCCGCCTTGCCCCCGCCCAGACCCATTCCACGCGACACGATCGCCTGGTTCTGCGCGATTTCGAGGCCCTTGATGACGTCGCGGGCGATTCGCTTCGGCGAGAAACGCAGCTGGACGAGTGCCTCGGACACGCTCTTGCCTGCGATCTGGTTCATGACCTTCTGCATCTTCTTCGTCGACGTAGGCAAGGAATGTGATTTGTACACGCTCTGGCGCTCCGTGCGAGCAATGTTCTCCGCCTTGGTGAGGCGGCCGCGACGTCGCACGCCGCGGATGACGAGTCTGGCTTCGAGGCGCCGGCGAGCGATCGGGTCGGGGTCGAGCGTCATCGCGTGGTGTTTTTGGTCTTGTTTGGCTTTGGCAGCGGCTTGCATGGCATCGGCCCTCTTCTTGAGCTGTTCAATCTTGGCTTTGGGGAGATTAGGGTTCCAGCCGGGAATTTCGCGCTGGGGGCTGAAAAGTGCATTGGGACTGTCGTTCATGGTTCCAGTGCGGAGCTGGGGAGTAGTCCCTTTTTGGGGGGCATTCTGTTCATCCTTTTCTCGGTCTTTGAGATACCTCTCGAGTGTCGGGTTGGTGAGGTCGGCCTCGTCCTGTTTGGACTGCTTGACTTTCGAAGGGTGCGTGGGCTTTGCATCTTTTGGATTGGAGTGATTCGAGACACTACGCTGCGAAGTGGTAGAGAGAGCGGTAGAAGGTGTCCATCGCGCACAGCGAGGATGAAAAGCGGCAAAAGCTACACATGTCAGTCGTGGACAATGTGTCTAAGTGCATGCGCAGTTTGGCGGGATGGAGGCGTTGTTCGAGCTTTTCGTGCTCGCAGGGCGGCAAAGAGGGCAAATGCAGCTTCACAGTTATTCCGTACCTGACTTTCCCAGCCGACTTGCCGGTATTCGAGAGCTCATCTGGAAGTTTGACACCGCAATGGCGCAGTGCTGACGGTCACGATGTCGTGAGGTCGCCGAATTTCTGAGGTTTCGGCAGACGGCGCCGCGCCTGCATCACCCTTGCAGACACGTGATGTGCAGATCGCGGATCGAGCCCGTCCAGGCGTCGCAGTAAGGCAACGATCAGCTTTCCGCGACACATGCAAAGCAAAGTCTGCCCTAACAGATCGTCTTGATGCAGGTCGAGCCGACGCACGCGCTGTTCTGTTTTCACCATCGCCACGGTCTCAGCGTCTTCCATCCTGTGATTCATCGGCAAACTAGAAGTGGACAATCCGGCTACACGCTTCGATGTCATTGCCCTGCTAGCTTCGCGATCCCAAGCTAGTACCTGGGTGGAACTTTCTTCTAGACCCATCCCAGAGCTGTCGCGCTCTCCTCACCCATCGCCTGGCGCATACATTCAACGTCCGTCCTTTCATCCTCCTCCTGGTCCAATTCGCCGCCTCTGATGCTCGCACAGTAGCGTCCCTTGCGCCTCTCGTCCCATGCCGTTCGCTACGAGGACATCGAGACGATAGAGACCTTGTAGTTCTGCGACTGTCCTTAACACCATCACATATAACGATCACGGATGCTTGCGCACGTCGCGAGAACTCGAAAAGCCCAATCGCGCGTCCATTATTAGTGCTTCAAGACCTGGAATTGCACATCGCGCCGTCAAGATGGATATCAATTCTCTACTATCGCCGAGCGACTCGCCGGCGGGCACTCCCACGCCGCAACCGCCACCCGCGATACCGTCGCCCTCGATGCTCGCGTCGCCGCGAAAGCGCACAGTACGCCAAATGCCGTCGCGGACTCCGTCTGGACTCAGCCAGCAGATTACATCGTCGCCGCAACCGCACGCTGCGCTGCAACAGATCCCCTCGCCGAGCTTCGCGCATATCACAAATGGCGCAAGAGCAATGCACAGCGCCATGAGCACACCGCAACCTCTTGGGTCGCCTCGCGATGCGCGCATGACTCCTCCAAACCCCACGTTTAGACAGGCGTCGACTCCGGGCATGGATACATTGGCAGGTAGGTAGTCGCTTTCCCTCCGGTGTGTGTAAGAAGCGGATGCGTGACACTATCGTCGACTGTTGGCGATCAGAAGTCGTGGATCTAAACTCTGTGTGACGAGACTCGAGCAGCTGCTAATCAACGACAGATCTCGCAAGCATGCAGCAACAGCAGGCTGCTCGGCAAACGCCTGTGGCCCATCAGCGGCCAGTAACGTAAGTTGCCCTCTTATTCGTGTGGCTATTTCGTAGATAGTGCTTTGTAAAGTCTTATCTCGTCCGAGCACTTATGACGTGGTGAAGAGTCGCGCTTGCCCGTGGTCACGGGTTGCGACTGCCTACCCAGAAAGCTTGGCGTGTTGCACAAACATCCTCAACTGCAAACGCTGACTTATCGTCCAGACTACAACACCTCGGACAACACCTCTCCGGCGAATCCGTAGCCAGCATCATGTCCGAGTCCTCGCCCCGGCCGCGCAACTTTGTCACGAGGTCACTAGACCAGCAACATATCGAGTGGCTCGAGCAGCTGGACCAAACCCTGATTGAGAACCCATTCGATTACTACAGTCACCTCTCCCTCGTCACCACACTCCATCAAGGACTTCAAAATCACCTCGCCACGTTCGAAACCGGCCCACATGCCTATGAGTTGGTACAGACTTTGCGAGAGGCCTACAGAACAATGTGCGAGAAGTACCCGCTTGGAGAGACTCTTTGGCACTATCGCCTGAACGACGAAAAGACACTAGCGCAGTCTATTGAGGACCGCATGGGGGTGTTGGAGTATCACAAGCAAGCAACACAAGAAGAGCCTTACAGTGCGAAACTGTGGGCGGCATACGGCGAATACACCAGCTACCTTGTCGCCTGCTCGTGGGAGCAAGAACCCCCCGAGGATTGGGGTGAGGAAGATCGGATGATTGGACGTGAGCTCTTCAAGCCACAACTAGTTCTCGATGCATTGGAACAGGGCGCCGACAGAGTCAAATATAACCTGCAAGAGAGCAACCTCGTGTGGGATCGCTACCTCCAAGTGCTGGAAGAGGATCTCGAGCGAGGTGGCTTCAGTCAGGAGAAGGCAGCCAGGGCAGCCAGTATCTATGATCAGCGTCTGAGCCAGCCGCATGCGACATGGGCGAATACGTTCTCACGATACTCGTCCTTCAACACCCGCTACTACAAGGACCACTACGAACAGCTCATGGAGGAAGCGCTACAGAAGAACACTCATATCAAGCAGCAATATGCTAACCGCGAGGAGTATGAGTTCAAAGTGCTACAAGCGATACAAGCAGGCGACCAGGAAGCGGAGTACCACGCAGTCACGCGATACCTCAAGTGGGAGAAAAAGACCATGGGGGTGTACAGCGTCCATCTGGTCAATGCGCTATATGAGCGAGCTACGCTACGCTTCCCTGTCGACCCGGCAATATGGGAGGATCATGTGGAGTTTCTCATCTGGAAGAAAGATCTATCAGTTGATCTACTGAACGTGCTGGAGCGCGCTACACGACACTGTCCATGGTCTGGAGCTTTATGGTCTCACCGAATACTCACACTTGAGGCTGAGAACAAGGCTTTCGAAGATCTTGAACATGTCAAGCACACTGCGACTGGATCGGGCCTTCTCGAACACGCCGACCTCGAAGAACTTATCAAGGTGCAGATCGCTTGGTGCGGCTACTTACGGCGAAGAGCGTTCGATGATCCGAGAGCGACTGAGGACGACGTCGACATTGCTGAAGTTGGTATCCGATCTGCTCTGGAGTTTGTTCGTGAGGTCGGCATCAAGAAGCATGGTAGAGATTGGGTAGACTCAAAGTGGCGTCTCGAGCGCATCCACATGAAGTTCTGGTTACAACGCGGTAACGTAGACGAAGCGCGCCTGATCTGGGAGTCGCTTGTTACCCAGCAGGCGGATTCCTACGATTTCTGGTACCGATGGTACATATTCGAAATGGTGTTCTGGTCGCGGAATGCCACACGCAATACTTCTAATGCCGGTCAGCAACTCCTTACCCCGGAACGCGCTACGGCTGTCCTGGAGCGCGGTATGGAGCGCCTCACCACTCTCGATCACCCCGAACCATTGCTTGAGATGTATGTCAACCACTGCGAGCAGCACGAGTCGGTACTCAAGGTACGAAGTGCCGCCATTGAGCGGAGACGTGCCGAGCGTTCCATCTCGATTCGTCGAGAGAGGGAACGTGCAGCTACAGCGGCATTGGCTTCGCAACAAGAGACACCGCCGAGTGATTTTGCAGATGGCTCAGCCAAGAGGAAGCGTGATGAGGTCAACCATGAGGAGAGTGCAACGGCCAAGAAGAGCAGGATAGATGATGCTCAAGGAGCTCGTGCGACCGCCAATGGCGATATGAGGACAGGCAGTGAGGCACCCTCCGAAGGCCAGTCAATTGGCCCGAAGCGAGATCGCGAGCACACATCTGTCATCGTCCGGAAACTTCCAGCTGGGACCACGCAGACCCGCATACGACAATTCTTCACTGACGCAGGCACTGTTCGCAACCTGATCCTGAAGGAAGAGCAGGAATCTATGACGGCTATTGTGGAATTCGAAAGTCCTGAGGAGGCAGAGTATGCACTGAGCAAACAGGCCAAGGGCTTCGAAGGTCACGAGATCACAATCGAACGAGGCCAGAGCACGACACTTTATGTCACCAACTATCCTCCACATGCCGACGAAGCTTATCTCCGGAACCTGTTTGGTCCTTTTGGCGAGGTTGTTGGTGTTCGGTTCCCATCACTGAAATATGCTGCACACCGTCGATTCTGCTATGTGCAATATGATAACGCAGAGAACGCAGTTGCAGCAACACAGCTAGATGGCACCAACGTGGAAGGCCACAAGCTCGTTGCCAGGATTTCTGACCCCAAAGCTAAGAGGAGGCGAGAAGGCGCTCTCACTGAAGGCCGCGAGGTATACGTGAAGAAGGTCAATTTCAAGATCAAGGAACGAGAAGTCAGGGAGGCTTTCAGTCAACACGGCACGATCGAGAGGATCAACATGCCAGTGCTGCCGAATGGCAACAACAAGGGGCACTGCTTCATCATATTTACCGCCAAGGAAGATGCCGATACTGCAGTCACGGAGATGAATGGCAAGCATTTCTGGGGTTTGGACTTGAGCGTGGAGATCGCCTCCGAACGTGCGGGAGCAAAGCCTAAGGTCAAGTCCACCCTCGAGAATGTCGCCAGTCCCGATGCCCGCGAAGGTGCACCTGGCACAACCGACGCCACTTCCGAAGCTGTCAGCAAGCCAGAGGGCACTATCGGCTCCCGATCGATTGCCTTCCTGAACATCCCCGATACTGTTGCCGACGTCCGTATCAAGCCTCTCGTCGAGCCGTTCGGGTTCAAGAAAATCACGCTTGAGCATCAGCACGGAGGAGCTATCATTGAGTTCAACACAGTCGAAGGGGCTGGTAAGGCAGAGATCGCTCTCCAAGGCTCTGACTTCGAAGGAAGAAAACTTCGCATCGGCACAGTGAAGGACCTCAAGCAGCAAAAGGGTGAATGGAAAGCAAACAACAGCTTCGTACAGCCCAATCGCGTCAATCGGCCTGCTGCCCGTGGACGTTCCGCAGGCGGTCGCGGTCGTGGCAAATCTGGTATCAGTATCGGACGACCCACGATCCCCAAAGGCGCCACCACCAATGGCGGCGAAGCCAAAAGCAACGCCGACTTCCGCGCAATGATCATGAATAAGGGCCCATCTAAGGAAGCTGAACAGGACGGAGACAAAATGGAGGAATAATGGCAGGAGGAAAACGGGTGAATGTTACGATTGCATTTCAGGGTCACTACAGTATCCTGCTGGTGTTTACAAGGGTCTTTATTTCGTTCCTCGACGGATAGGCAGGGCAGTGTGCCAGTGCTGCTTTCCTTTTCTTCAGCATTTCATTTTCATCAAAGCATACTCTGGCGTATATAAGGTGCCTCTTCTCACCTTCGGAGCGAATGGTCTCTCAAGGTCAACGTGGGGGAGATTCTTACATACTCGAGAATGTGTGTAGCATAATGTAATAGCGTATATCATATATGATGTGATTGGATTCAGGGTGGGTACTCTGTTGATGGTGAACTTAAGTGTCTAGCCTTGGTGGGAAGATAGATCACGGACACGACAGCACTACCTCTTTTGGCGGCGTGAGAATTGGCTCTTTCATAAGAACAACGGCGCTGCGTGAAAGTCTGATCCTGGACAAAGAGGCTGCCCAGACTCTCCCGGTCCCTCTTGCCATATCAATGACAATGAATGGCCTTCAAGCTGGGAGCCGAGCCATGAAAGTATATGTAGCTGGGAAAGGACATCTGGTCTCCAAGTATACCAGACTTCACGAAGCATGGGAGTCTTTGCAAGGGCATAAGTGTAGGGAATACAGAGTCCTTGGACGCCAGGGCGAGAGTATGAGTGTTTGGCGGAGGAATGTGCAAATTCAGAAGTGACCAACCGGCCTCGGCGCAGCTTCTGGGAGAAGTTGTGAGCAGCTACCTTCCCATGTTAGTGACGTTTGTTCCTGTAGCTCTTGCTATACATACTTTCGTCAGTGAACTCATGAGTCATGGGGTCCAGACAACGGCTGTTGATGAACAAAGTAAGCATTGGTGAGAGGTCCAGAAGAGTGTTGCAAGTTGTGACGAGGGCACCGGTATAGGGAAAGATTGGTACGCCTCACTATTGTTCTGAGATACAAAGATGTTGCTCCAGGACGGTTTAGCAGGATATCGTGTGTGCTTGGACACCAGATAAGGTATTCTGGCGATGGCAGGCTACGAGCTTCATTGGTCGACATTTTCAACGCACTCGCTCGAATTCTCCTCGCTATTGTGGAGGGTATACTGTTCTTTTGGACTAAGTTCTCGGGGCTCTCCGCATGGCGCAATCTCAATACCCTTGAGCCTTATCTCTGCGTTTCAATTTCGCCTCTGCTTTCTACTACTGCCGGCAGCTCTGTCTCTGACCACTGCCCTGTCCCTGACCACTGCCCTGTCCCTGACCACTGCCCTGTCCCTGACCACTGCCCTGCCGCTGACCACTAGCCTGCCGCTGACCACTAGCCTGCCGCTGACCACTAGCCTGTCGCTGACCACTAGCCTGTCGCTGCCTGAAACCCCTGCCGCTGCCTCCAACTCACGTCACAACCTATAATTCATAGCGTTGCTATGACCGACTTTGCGGTACATGCACAAACAATAGGTAAAGGAGCAAGAAATCGTAACAAGGGCTCCAAGTCTGGTGGGTCTCAACATCAGCTCAGGAAGGTATCTTGCCTAGGTACATTCAAAAACTACCTGTAGAATCATACAATAGCATATACAGCATGTGAAGCGATTTGACGTGGTCAGTATCGCAATGATGATGAAAGCAGTGTTGCACTAACGAAGAGTGGAGCATATTGTCACTATACATGATCACTTCCATAGAAGCTGGTACAATGAGGTAGACGGAATGACGTGTATCTGTTGATCTGAAATAACTTTTTTGCCAGTGGTAGCGAAAAGTCGTGAATGGATCATTGCATTACACGAAGCATTGGATCGTCAGAGTACAAGTAGGTCTCACTGATGAAGGAAGCATAACATGCGAACGGCAGCTGTCCTATCAGAGTCTGCAGGAGAAGGACGTGCTTCCGAGAAGGGGCCCTGACTTCGGACGGGGACATGTCTCTTGCTGTCATGAAACAACCAGTACCTGCGATTTACCAGATACATGTGTGCCGATGTAATGAGGAGTTGGGCACTATAGAACTGGCGGGCATCAGTGTCTCTCCTGAGGCAACTTCTTACTCAATCAAGTGCCATTTCACAAGATTTTGTTTCCATCCACCTTTCAGCTTCCACAAATCCGCCGTCATTCGGTAAGCCAAGAACGAAGGACGTGCAAACCGGAGCCAGAGCGTGATGAATGAGCCTATCGGAAGGCTTGCCTCTAGATGATCGCACAACGGAGGCGACGTCGACAGTTGGAAGACAGCGCCGATAGCTAGTGAAAGCTGTAAGACAGCGCTGACAGGGTAGCGAAAGTTGCAAGACAGCGCCGACCGTTGGAGCCTTGTCAATACGAAGAGATTTGGTTTCCGCTTGATTCTTATTGGTTTACCGCAAGAAGGCATCCCGGCATGGGGGCTTAAACGGCGGTAGGTGCATTTCTTCAACAGGAGGACGTTGGCTGCATGCAGGGGGCGGTTACAGAGTGAGCTAGGATGCGGATGAGCCTCGCTCCTGCAAGACTACTCGGGTACGGACTCTACGGGCTACCGGCTGGGACCCATGTACCTTCAATCAGGGATAGCTAAAGCCACACACACACCTGGGTTGGCTTCCGCGCCCTCTGCAGCATTGGACGCATTCAGTCGTGCCAAGGTCATCTCCGTTGGCACCAAAGCCGCTGCGTCAATGCTTGGACTCCAAGAAAATCGTGTGTGCTGCTTAGCAGCTTCCGCCGCAAGGCATTCATTTCACGTTCTCAATGTATCCATTGCCGGCAGCCATGAAGTGAGGAAGCTATAAGCCCAAGTTATATGTATCACAATGGAAGCTTCGCGCCGACAAGACACAAGAGATGGAGCATGATTGTTGTTGCCGATATTGGCTGTGCCCTAGGTACAGCTAATGACTGTCGGCACATGAGGACGTAAAGGGCCAGGATACCTATGACCACGGTGATCAGCAGCCTCATTGAGCCGATAACTCATCTGAGCTGAACCTGGCAGTCTGTAAATCTCCACCTTTCGCCTAGACGGACAAGCGACGGGGAGCGCCAATATTCCTTCCCCGATCCGCCCGGGATGATAGTCAGGATCGACGCAGTACAAGAAGCCGTGCTGGCCGTCTACAGACTACCATAATCGGAGAATGACATGAATTGTCCGAGAGATAGTGTCACTTCGAAACATCCTGTTTTCATGCCATAGATAGCCAGGCGGGCAACCAATCAAAGTCCAGTACTTATTCCCGCGATACAAGATCAAGCGTTGATGGCACACCCCATTACGTAGAATGTGATAGGGATGGCATCCTAGGGTAGCTCTGCGGTACGTAAATAGTAGGCTGAATACACGGTCGTGCTGACCGACTGACGGGTCCAATCGTAGGAAATGGTCGATCATATGCCTAGGTCTATCGTACCATATGTCCAGTAGACGCGCAGCCGAGTCATGGCCCAATATATGCGACGAAGAAACGAAATGATCAGTGAAGGTATGTACAAAATCACTGTCCTCCATATCGTAAGCGAGGTGTCAGCGACTATTTGGGACTGGCCACATGGTTGTGTTGGATCCACTAATCTTAAGACTTCTTGCTAAGCTGATCCAATGGGGTGATGTTCCACACGGACGAGAAGGAAAAAGCTCTCGCACCATCCCACCCAGCGTGCCATCCCTGAATACCACGTGTCAACGGCCCGAACGTGCGCCACTACATGGGACGGATGGATCTGGAAGCATGGGAGGATCAAGGGGCCAAGGGCAGGGGGTTAAGGCAGAGGATGACGGGTTGTCGGCTGGTCTGCCATGGTAGCTGATCATCCTGTGATTCCGATGCGCAAGCGAAGCAACTGCTGGATCCTTCTTTAGATCTTGTAGCACCTCAAACATGATAATGAGAAGTTGTGATTGTAGAGATTACATGTGGTTCAGGATTTGACCTTCTACAGCACGAATTTAGACGGAGGTAGAGCGTGCGCCGTTCAGCCTCGATTCCAAACGATGCAGCGTGTGTCAAGGAACCATGATTCTTGCAAAGTCTACTTACTCCGAGGTTGAAAGATGCATTGATACCATACTATAGCCTCGCTTAGGGTGTCTAGAATGGCTGTCGTGCTGAGAATATCATATTTCGACATGTTTCAATTGTATTCATCGGGACTTGGAAGCGTAGCGTCCTCTCTAGGAACAAGTTGTGGCCGCTACAATGACATTCGCCTCGTCACCCTGGCCAGCGAGATTGTGGAGAGGACATGAAAGACATAGAATATCGTAGAAGTTGTTGGAGTATGGTAATCTTACTATTAATCCTTCCTGCACGTTTGACCGCCACTTCCCCCATGCAGCTGATCCGTGCTAAATAACGGAAGGGCGCATGACTAGGGCTCCCTCCCTGTTTGCCCGTTACATACACGCTAGTCAGAAGGCGTTTAGTGAGAAATTCCCGGCTGCATGGATACAACTGCAGCTCGAGATGGCAGGGGTCGCGGATGACAGCCGCGCTGCCACGCAGCCATCTGGGGACGAGGCCTCGAGATGAGGGTGGGATGTCTGTGCCTGAGATTTCGAGCGGATCAATGCATGCAGCGAAACTCAAGAACTCAGTATGTCGTCTCGCTCGGGCTACTAGTCTAGTTACAGACTCGCATGCTCCTGTAGGTATATATTATAAGCTCTTCATCATTGAGGTTGTAAATACCTTACCAACTACTCTACGAGCTTGCAGACAATATATCAGTAAACATGAACAGCGGCTACGGCGTGTTCAATACAAGCAACCAACTGACTACCGGAGCTTTCGACGCTTTCGATGCGCACGGTGACACGAGTACCGGTAGGTCACCCTCTTGAGCGGCTTGATGCCTCTGCTTTCATTGCTACCAGTAGCTCATTCGAATGCACTATTTTACGATCTGCGAATGAGATCATAGCATGAAGAAGCTGCCCTGGATTCTACATGCTGATTTCTTCAACAGGAGAAGTTCACTCGAAAAGAATCTCATCGTGGTGGGCAGCAAGGCCCCTCGCTTCCGTTCCGTCGCCTACCCACAGCTTCCACCAGGCTATGAACACTGGTGTTGCGGACCCTTTTACCTTCCAGTCCCCTACCTCTCAGATCCCGCCGGCAGACACTACGCCTGACCTACGCCAAGATAGCGATATGCAGCACTCAGAGGTAGCATTTGAAGATGATACCGGGAGAGAGCCACAGGACTGGAGGCTGCCAGCTCCTCAACAATCGCACGATTATGGCTGGACCCCAAAATAAGTCAATCATCGAGAATGTAAGCGATTCACTAACAAAAAGCAAGTAATATTGGGTCGCACAATGGCTTCGCAGACCCGCCACCATCATCATTGCGCTCACAAGTGAAAAACGCTGCCAATCACAACTCTGGTGTTCGACAAATGAATTCACCATGGGCATTGCAACATTTTCCAGCGCCTTCCGTCATTGCGGCCCACGCCAATCCACAGCCTTCTTTGCCGTTGTCCAATACCAGGGATGAGGTGATGTCGGATGCATCACGTATCGGCACCATCCACAAGACACCTAATTTGAAAGTTTACAACTACTGCTGCAGTCACGCAGAGTGCCCGGCTAGAATCCATCGCTCTGTCACGGATTTTGAGACACACTACACCACAAACCACGCAGCCGGACCAATCCACCCTTCCGAGCGAACTACACTGGAGGCGGTCTGGATGTCGGCATCGTCATTGGTTGGTACTGTGCATAAAACGGCTGATTGGAAGCCCGCCTTCTCTTTTCATTGCAGCCGCACTGGCTGTGAGTATGAAAGGTTTGCCTACGTTTCTAATCTGCAGAGGCATTATATCGATCACACTCGGAGGAGGATATAATCAACGAGACTGAGGAATACACATAGAACGGCGGCAAGAGGCAATGGAAGCTCCATTCGCAAGCGGACAGCTGTAAGGTACAGAGAGGCGACATGTGGTGTCAATAATGCTGGAATTTCCCTGGGATTTAACGATGAGTATGGTTTGGAATCATTTTGGATGACGGAAGCGTCATGTTTCTGCTTATTCTTGAGCAAAATTCAGAGAGAAGCCAAGGATTGAGGCACACTTCTCGGTAATGTAACTTTCCTTCTCGTAGCGAATCTCCTTCTACACATAGACTCATAGACTCATACAATAGACATAGAAGATAGCTCAATTCTATATCTCTATTCCCTTCGGCCTTGGAGCTTTTCTTATTATTACGTATGCAATTGTCTTCAGAAGTGTCGTCAATCATCACAGAAGATATAGCTGCCTTGCGACGTATACCTACCTGACGCTACTCTCGATCGCCAGTGACGTAAACTGATCCCTTTGTACATGGAGATATGATGTTGAACCATATCTCTAGCTCGCATCCCAAGCAACGTGTTTTGACACGATGGGGAGGGGGGGGAGGTGCGGAAGTGTTGTGAGGATTCATTGAGCAGGATATATTCAAAATCTTGATTTCGGTATCATGTGATTTTATGTGATATTTTGAGGTACAAAAGAACAAGATCTGGCTATGAACAGGTCTTCGGTACATGTTAATGGCTCTCGGTACGTCATGGCTTTGTGTGTAAACAATGGAAGAATGAATTTCGGTACTGTTGCACATCAGAATTTCTGAAGCACCTGCCTGTTAGATGATTGACTATAAGAGAGATCCAGAGCTTGCTATTCGTTTGAGCATTGAGGAGAATACATCCCTGAAGATTCAAACACTAATTTAGTCGATCCATCAAGCGTCAGATGCTACATCATGTGAGGTCCTACACAATAGATGTTCGATTTCATGCTCAATCATGTCAGGGCTATGCATTTTCCTCAAACAAGGCTGAAGACCGCTGTACTTCAAGCGAATCAACAGAATGTGTCACGGCAGCTCCTCGTCAAAGGGCAAATGGTGGCGGCGTTCCCGCCGCCTGTTTCTTCCCATCAGCGCGTTTACTGCTTCACGGGCCGCCAGTGCGCATCCATCGTCTGAACTCATCGCAAGCCAGATTGTCCTGATGGCCAATCAACGTTCAAGCCGGGACGATACGAGCAGGGTTCTTCAGATGGGCCACATCGGCACCGCCTGCGATTTGGACCATGCTACCAGGATCTAGCCGCGCTCTTGCGGCGCTCTGGCGGCGCATTGGCGGGACGTTCAGCAGTGTTCATCAACGTGGCCTACGATTTGCCTTTCGACCTGAGTGTCTGTGTATATAATGGACTATAGTTCCAGTCCAAATTTTGGAGCACATGAACCACATCACATTGCACGCTGTTTCAATCTTTTGACCACTGCTCAAGTTTATCATGCTAGAGGTTTTTAGACAACCGAATCCATTCATATCATGACTTCCAACAGCGACTGGCTGAGCGCATTAAGTTGGCCAATGGGGAACGACGATGATACCGCCTTACATACTGGAGATACCAGCCTTGCCCCTGGTTGGTACATGACCAACAGCGATGATGATATTGGTATTACTTCAGAGTTTGTTCAAGATGGTGACGTCCGCGGCTTCTCGAACGAAGCAAGCTCCACCCCACACCAAATGGGAGGGTCGGCGCTTGACTGTCCATCAACACTATTACCATGTAAGCTCACGATCAGTTGCGTCTGGAAACATTCGAGCTGGTTTTGCTTATCCAAAAAGTGTCCCCGACTAAGCAAGTTATACGATTGCACGACGAGCTCAAACCACAATTTTGGACCTCGAGTACCGCGAACACTGGTGCCACGGGTGATACAGCCAACGAGGGGCTCTCACATCCAGTTCGTCCGGAGGGGAGGCGGTTTGTGGAAACCTCCCGCCCTCTGAGTGACTGGGGAGGGTTCGATAATGTCTCGTCATATCCTGACAATATGTTCATGTACGTCGATCGGTACCAACTGGACGAAGTTTGGATTCGCTAAAACATCGCAGCAACGATTCCCACGCGGCTCCGAGCCCGGAGAAAATTCGTTTCAACTCAAGAGACGAGCGCGACCTAGCACAGCCGTTGGAGTCGTTCAACTCCGAGGACTCTCAAATCATGCAGTCGCTGGAAAATACCTCATCGACAACGTCAAGAGTACTTGACCTCTCAGATATCTGCACTGTCCAGCTCACGGACAATCGTCACGCGTTCGTTTTTCACTGCACTTCTCTCAAGTGCCGGAAGCGGAACTTCACGCGTTGGTACGATTTTCATCGGCACTACAACGGCGCTCATGCCTTGGAGAAAACTGTTTTCTGGTGTCCCGTACTCGGATGTGGCCGTAGTGAACGGAACGGGAATCATGGGCTTCCACGTAAGGACAAAATGGTGGATCATGTTTCCAAGATACATAGCCCAGCAGCCAGGTCCCAGTTGTGAATTAGGCTATCGGTATAGCATGAAAGTCATCTCCTATAGAGATTAGATAAGATCAAAAGTAATGATGAGGTGGCGTGTGTTGTTGGCAGAGCTTATTGCATACATGGTTACTGCAAATCCTGGACAAAGCGTGAGGTGCTGAGCTGTTTGACATCCTGGTGTAGTGGGACTTCATTCGGCCCAAGTTGCTCGTACCTGGAGAAAAAAAAGAGTACTGGCCAGTGGCATGCCAATCTGAAAACAAGCAGAGATCTATTGTGACGACGGTGGTCGCTCCGAAACTAAAGTTTACACCGTTTCGTACGTTTATGGACTTGCTGCTGCCCATTTTGAAGAGACGTCAACTCTCCGATTCAGGTCCGAGTGACTCAAGATTGTGGCTTGAAGGTTGAGCGAATATAGTCAATGTAGAAAGCTTCGACTCATGTCGCACACTCTGTCGAGATAGTGCTCCAACATTGATTTTATCTTCTCGGTGATGATGGTGCTGTACTTCCAATCGCGATACATGTTGTACTCTAGTGCGCACGACGGAGACCGAAGCGTTCGGATGGACTTGTAGTAGTCTCTGCAATGCCAGATGCCGTTTGCAACCCCTCTCCTCCAGCAGCCGTTGCCCTTGTAATTCATAGTCTTCGAATTCTGTCAATGAACCGACGAGTAGTCGGTCGGTGACATGTGCAAAGTCATCGAGACAGGCTGTGTGAGATTGAAATAACCACAATCTCGAGCTTGGGCGGCATCCGGATCTAATAATGGCCTCGCTTGCAGAAGCATCTGTTATCGGTTCCGCGACTTTAACCAGGGGCTATGCACTTACTCATCCCCTAGCGAGTTTATTGGTGATGAGTGCCACAATAAGCGCCCGCATCCGTTTGCGCTCAAGTGGTTTCCGCGTCCCCCATCGATCCCAGAACAAAACAGCATTAGTGACGTGATGGCAGCGCTTCTTGAGACAGGAGAAGAAAAAAGAAGTGGTCGCCAAGATGAGGATTGTCGGGGTAGAGCATGCCAAGGATGTAGATCGTGTGTGTACAGCAGGCATGGTCATGCAGGGCACTGCAGACTGCAGAACAAGGCAGACTTTGTGTTCTCCAATATTTGGAGTGTTGGTGGTGTTCGCATATGAGCGTCGAGTGTGCTACGCGATGCTCCGAGTGCGGTGAAGGATCAAGCCAGCAGAAGGTCCAACGTCAGCCACTGCACAGGTGGTGTAGCTATTCGTGCATCTGGGGTGCGAGTGGGAGCCTTGATTGGCTCGATGCGCAGGAGTGCGGAAGCCTCTCACGTGCTCCGCAGGGATGACATACGCAGGATGATGGCACGACGCGCAAAAAGTGATGTTGGCAGAGGCATGACACGGCGAAAGCAGCATAGCATTCCTGGAGGATTGCCCTAGCGTGCGACGGGTCGTCGAACCTCGATGTTTCGGGGTGCTCACCAACGGCGGCTAGGCATACCACAGTAGACGAACGAACCGTGCGGATGTCGTCGGCCCAGCGCATAGGTCGGGCCCTCGAATGAGGTCTGCGTACGTCGCCCTCTGAGATGCGAAACAAGGTTTGGGGCCAGTGAGTGAAAAGGATAGGCCCAGCGCTTGCGCGGGAGCTGTTGGACGCTGCCCTTTCATCCCACCTGTTGGCCTATCTCCAGTCTCTCCAGTGTCCGCGCCGCATCGCCAAATCTCTGCCACATTGCACCCTCGTTGTCAATTCCACCTGCCGTTCTCACTCGCTCGCCAGCCTATTGGCCGCACCGTCTAATTTCTGGATACGCATTTGAAGTTGGTCCAGTCTAGCAGCTGTCAAAACGCTGTGGGAGATCCCGCCTATACCGCTTCTCGGCAAGCCTCGCACGCTCCCATCACGTCTCCCGCTGTCGCTGGGAACCCCTCCGAAGCCTGAACCAGTCTGAAACTCCTCAACAGCCGCCATTCAGCAGCCATTCCACCGGACACAGGACGTCTTCCGCTAAGATTCCTCCGCAAGCGCTGCCCGCACTTATTCCCTCATTACAGCGCACTTGGCCACTAGGTCGCGCCTGCCGCCTGCCAGCCGCACCTGCCTGTCCGAGGACTCGTGGCCGTCAAACATCACCCGCACAGCTCTCAAACGCCATCGCTCTTGTGCAAAACACCCAGCTTCACCTCACAGCAGTGAAGCACAACGTCGTGCGAAGCATAGTCGACGTGCACCCTCACGCTCCACAGACGTCCCTCGTACCGCCCACCAAAGCTGGTTACGTCTGCCATCGAGACACGAGACGCCCCGCATCCTCCTTCTGCAGGTGAACTCCTCACGTGTGACAGCATTCACTACCCAGGCACATAGCTCGCATTATTGCTGAGGCACCGCGCAGGCGCTCTTTGTGTGAGAGCCAGCAGTAAACGCCAGCGCACCCCCACGGGTCTACCTCGAGCCCACAACCAAATATGTCGTCTTCGGCCGTACCCCTTCTCCGGCCACCAGTGCCCGGCGGTGCTCGCTCGCAGAGTGGGAACCGCACACCTCGCCTGGGTCTCTCCATCCCCGCTTCACCGAATGCGAGACCCGTGACCAACGGCTCTAATGAAGTACAGCCAAGTCTCGCGCGCCCGATGCCACCGGCACTCCGCCTTGCCACCCCTATGGGCTCCAACACCACACCACAAGAGGGCCGACAGAACCCACGAGGGCTACCTCCGCTGAGAATTGGCACTGGGTCGTCGGCGGGAGGGTCAAGCGATGCGAGTGCAGACTCAAGGTCAGGCAGCGTTGGAGAATTCCAGGCAAATGGATCGGCCGCATCATATCAGGCCACTTTAGGCCTCTCAGCACTACAAACAGGCACTGATCCCATCTCGGCCATATCACAACAGGGCAGCGAAGGTGCCCCAGCGATGGAGCGCGAGAACAGCAGTCAGCCAGTACCAGACCTGGAAGCTCTCGCTGCAGAGAAGGGACGACCGCTAGAAGTTGACGATCTCGATGAGGCGGGATGGAGAGCTGCGAGCGCCAAGGGCATGATTGAAGAGCTGGGCAGCTTGGGCGAAGGTGCTGGTGGCGCAGTTACCAAGAGCAGACTCAAGGGCGGCAAGACCACCTTCGCGCTCAAGGTGCGTACAGTTCATGGTTTGTGTCATTCGCCAGCTAACTCGTCGTAGATCATTACAACAAATCCCGACCCAGACGTCAAGAAACAGATTGTTCGGGAGCTGTCCTTCAACAAGAACTGCGCAAGCGACCACATTTGCCGGTACTATGGAGCATTCGTTGATGACAGCACTGGCACTATCAGTATCGCCATGGAATTCTGCGAGGGTGGATCTTTGGACGCTGTATACCGCGAGGTCAAGAAGCTAGGAGGCCGAACTGGAGAGAAGGTCCTTGGCAAGGTCGCTGAAGGAGTTCTCAACGGACTCACTTATCTTCACTCGCATCGCATCATCCACCGAGACATCAAGCCCAGCAATATCCTCCTTTGCCGGAACGGCCAAGTAAAACTGTGCGACTTCGGTGTCTCTGGAGAGTTTGGTACCAAGGGAGATGCGAACACGTTCATTGGCACATCATACTACATGGCTCCCGAGCGAATCACTGGACAAAGCTACACCATCACCAGTGATGTGTGGAGTCTGGGTGTAACGCTGCTCGAAGTAGCTCAACATCGATTTCCTTTCCCTGCAGACGGCACAGAGATGAATCCTCGCGCCGGTCTGATCGACTTGCTTACATACATCGTCCGACAGCCAATCCCCAAACTCAAGGACGAGCCCGAGAATGGTATCAAGTGGACGGAGAACTTCAAGTACTTCATCGAGTGCTGGTATGTAATTCTCTGTATACTTCGAGTTCTATTACTGACATGTGCTAGTCTCGAGAAAGAATGTCCGCGACGAGCAACTCCTTGGCGCATGCTTGAACACCCTTGGATGGTGGAAATGAAGTCAAAGAAGGTCAACATGGCCCACTTCCTCAAGCAAGTATGGGACTGGCAAGACTAGTCGCCCACCTACTTCGCCTTTTCGATTCGAACACGTCCACAACCTGGCTTGCGGACCATTCCTTTCCCTATGGATACTAGGGCTATGTGCTGGGCATTAGACCAAGGCTAGGACCATTTTGCAACTTCTAACGGCATATTCGGTGGAGAGATACTATATTGGCATACATGCATCCTTGGCACGATTTGATGGCAATTGGATATGTTCATGGATGATGGCAGATCCGCACAGAGACGGATAGGATGGCTACTAGGTCGTCTTGCAATTACCACCGCAGGCATTGACAGGCGTTCAACTGATTGGAAGCTATGCTGCACAGAGCGATGTATTTCAGCACATTATACCTCGGCCATATCACTCAAATGTAGATTACTTGAAATGTCAATCATACCCAAATATTGCATTCAAGATATGGCTTCCAAAGGTGATAGGGACGACGAGACGCGTTGGGGACCCCATCTACTAGCGCCGAACGCGGACCGGCTAATTTTCCGACCATGTTTGACTTGGAGTCATACCAAATTATTTGACCTGCAACTAAGTCAGTCTTCCGCTGTCGAACACCACCAGGAGTCAGGGTCCGGAGAGCTTGACAGATCTTTCACCTACACGCGCGCTGTCGCATTCCATAAGGAGCCCCATCGCCACCAGCCAACGCGCACAATAACCCCACCATTTACCCCACCATATCGCATAACACCGTACTCGAAGTCGCTCGGCGCAAAAAACACCACTCAAAATGCCTACCATAGGGGTCGACAAGGCGGCACTCTACAAAGAGCTTGGGCGCGAGTACACCACCGAAGAGTTCGACGAGCTATGTTTCGAATTCGGTATCGAATTGGACGAGGATACCAGCCAGAGCACGAAGCCCGAAGACCTCGCGCAGCCACCGCAGTTGAAGATCGAGATACCCGCCAATCGATATGACATGCTGTGTTTCGAGGGCATTGCCATGAACCTGAAGGTGTTCTTGGAGCAACAGAAGCTGCCAAAATGGGCCTTGACTGCGCCCAAGGACGGCGAGATGCAGGTGTTGGACATAAAGCAGGAGGCAAGACAGATGACAAAACTGAGCGCAGAATGGGTGTGCTGACTCCAGTTAGACCGCTCAAATACGACCGCTCTGCTCTGGTGTCATTCTACGAAACATCGAGTTCACCCAAGAACGATACGACTCCTTCATCGCGCTGCAGGATAAGCTACACGCTAATCTTGCGCGCCAACGGACGCTCGTCTCGATTGGAACACATGACCTGGATAGTGGGTACTAGGATGCCATAATAGGAATATGTCTGACGATTGGCAGCTATCAAGGGTCCTTTCTCGTACGAGGCGCTTCCACCGGAGCAGATTGAGTTCATTCCTCTGAACCAGACGAAGAAGATGAACGGCAAAGAGCTCATGGAGTTCTACGAGGTATGAACGCAGACCTGATGGATTCGGAGCCAGGTTGACCCCGTGTAGAAAGACAAGCATCTCGGTCGTTTCCTACACATCATTCGCGACTCACCCGTCTATCCCGTCATCTACGACTCCAATCGAACCGTCCTCTCCCTACCGCCAATCATCAACGGCGACCACAGCAAAATCACACTCAAGACAAGAAACGTCTTGATCGAGATCACCGCGCTAGACAAGACCAAGGTCGAAATCGTCAACCACATGCTTGTTGCCATGTTTGGAGGATATGCTGAGTCCATCGAGCCACTGAAGATCAACTCGCCACACAACAACGAGTCAAGAGAGTCTCCAGATCTGACACCGCGCGAGATGCAAGCTGAGGTGGATTATCTGAACCAGGTCACCGGCCTGAACCTATCGCCAGAGGAGATATCAAAACTGCTATCACGCATGGGTCACGACGTGACACCATCGACGTCAGATAAGAACGTTCTCAATGTCTCAGTACCCATTACACGAGCAGACATTCTGCACCAAGCCGACATCATGGAGGACTACGCCATTGCATACGGCTTTAACAAGCTCCCCCGCGTCTACCCTAACAAAACCGCAGCCGTTTCCGCACCCCTTCCCATCAACAAGCTCGCTGACATTGTGCGCCTCGAGTCTGCATCCTCCGGCTGGACAGAAGTCATGCCCCTCATCCTTTGCTCGCATGAGGAGAACTTCGAATGGCTCAACCGCAAAGACGATGGTACAACCGCCGTCAAGCTCGCCAACCCCAAGACAGCAGAGTACCAACTGGTCCGCACATCACTCCTTCCCGGTCTGCTGAAGACGATCAACTCGAACAAGCACCACTCTGTGCCGATGAAGATCTTCGAGGTCAGTGACGTGGGATTCATCGACATGGAGCAGGAGCGTAAGAGCAGGAATGAGCGACACTTTGCGGCGGCGATTATGGGGAAGACGAGTGGATTCGAGCAGGTGCATGGACTGCTGGATAGGCTGATGTTGATGCTACGGTCACTTTTCGTCACGAGGGAAGATGGTTTAAAGAATGATAAGTTGGAGGGGTATTGGATCGAGGAGGTTGATGGTAAGTCGTTCGATATCAAGGCAAGGAATATAATGCTAACACGGTATAGACCCGACCTTCCTGGCTGGACACGCGGCCGCTATCAAGCTTAACCTCGGCGGCAAGAACCACACCATTGGTGTCTTTGGTATCCTGCATCCTAGCGTGCTACAGAAGTTCGAGCTTCCGTGAGTCTTGTATCGACCTTTGTGATAGCATGATACTAATCGTGTCTTAGTTACCCCGTTAGCACACTCGAGTTCAATCTTGAGGTTTTCTTGTAAGAAAGTAAGAAAACGCTTCGGCAGCTTTGAAGCAAAACCTGCAATTCCAACACCCAGCTCAAGTCGTAGTGGCGCGATAGATACCTAGACCAAATGTGTATGGCAAAATTACATTACACGTTCGATCACGATTTTACTCTGCTTACCAGTCAGTGTGGGCTGCCACGTCTTGGACGTGGATTCCAATATATTGCCGGCTGTGAATTGCCAGAAAATTCAAGTGAAGCTGAAGTGTCGTCGCTTGTGGCTCATACAGAGAGATTCATCACTAGTTGTAATCAGTGTTGAAGTACGACATGGCAGAAGTGATCTACTAAGGACTCATCTATGTGCAGTAAATCCGTTCCCTCGATGCTACGACTCGTGTGACCCATTCCAGATGTGCCAATACGTTCAAGACTGTTGCTCAGCTGCGCAGCTTTTTTTCCCGCCGGGTTCAAATCAAGAAATGAATACGCAGGTCGAGAGACTAATGATCTACAACTTGCGTGATACAACCAATCAGACTATTACGCATAATAAGACGCCCAGAACTCCTGAGAAACGAGACATGTATGCGTGTATGCTCCGCCAAGATAAAACAGCAACTGGCACCACAGTCAACTCTTACTTTTCCTATCGAACAATGAACGCATCCTCCACCGAAATGAATTATTTTCCTCCGCACCATTTGTTAGCTTGGCTACGCTGATCTCCACCCCATCTCCCGAGAACCGGGACCACAGCGTTCCATGCTTTGTCAACCCAAACAACCACAACCCCAAACGAAAACACATAGCCAACATCCCCAGTATCCTACTGCTTTGCCCAAGGACCGTACGAGGAAAAGGATTCGATCGGCGCTCGATAAGTGACAACTGACCAGAGAGAATCCAAGACTCGAGACGGGCTTCCAGCAACCAACGATGGAGCCTTTTCGCCAACATGCTTGGGCAATTGGAGGGCGGCGAGATGCAGAGCCATCCAGAAAAGCCATTGCGCTGTGGATAAGGCCTGTGTCGTTGACCTCAATATTCGCATGCTCCACAGAAAGAGTTTTCAAACTAACAAAGACACGGCGCCAACGCTGGGCTGATTCCGTGTCATCGGTGTGGAATGCGAAGTTGTGAACGCGTGCATGTCAAGCATAGATAATCGCGAGGACAGCCGCAGCATGTGGCCCCGACGTCGTCGAGACATCGCGTCGTCGATCGCGTAATTCTGTAGAAACGTGAGGTACATGCCCGGCTCATGCTCCGCATCCATTGGCGCCAAAACGGCCATGGTTTGCGAGAGCCCCAAGTCGGGGAAAAAGTGTACAAGCACAACGTTCCAGAACACATGGGCTGCCGATTCCCCTTTGCGGACATCGACTCTGGGCGCGAGATCGAGGGGTTGTGCGACGACGCTGAGCAGGCCGTTGACTCTGTTGAAGGTCGTGTGCTGAGAGTCTGCTGGAAGTCATCTAGGAGGCTGGAGAGCGAGGCTTTGGGCTCGTGACGGTTACGATGGGTGGACATGCGCTTCGGGGCTGGGGGAGCTGGTATTGATGCTAGGTTCGGATGCTCGAGTAGAGGAAGCAGCTTTGCGAAGAAAGGTTTGGGCGCCATGCTACGAAGGAGCCAAAGGGTCCTATCGAGCTGCCGACGTGCTCACAGCCAATTAATATCCGCTCGCCGATTTTCCAGCTTAAATAGACCATCACCCCAAGCGTATCCTCATCCACGTCTTCTCCGCATGCTGTAAAACGCCCAACCCATCGTCCAACAAAGCAACACGTTCCCAGAAGTCTCCATGTCTCCTTACAACGAGTATGCTCGCACACGCTTCGTGGCTTGTATCCTGCCAGCCCGGAAAATGCACTGCGAGAAGATCGCCAGGCTGATGGGTCAAGGATTGGGTGAGCATTTCCATGTCTTGGAAGGGTCTTGAGAAAGAGCGAAGAGATAGCGTGTTTGCCCCGTCCATTGTGTAGAGTACAAAGTCATTCCAGTCGAGCTTTGAATTTTCTTCAAAACTGTCGTTCCTGGACACGATTGGGCTTACTAAAGCCCCTACGTGGATGTATGGTTCGAGCTGCTCGACATCAGCGCTTCGTCCCTCCTCGCCGGTGTTGTCATTGAGGTCGGCGTATCGAGACTGATATTCAGTCCAGCTGAGTGTTCGTCCAGACGTCGTCTCGACTTCGACATGTACTGTTCCTAGCTCAAACGGTGCGGAAGTCGGCCTCAGGTCGGATCTCCAGCCACGCCACGTAACACTGCCATACCAGCCTGACCAAGACCAGCTGGGGAACCCTTGACGGCGAGCCTGGAAGCCTCGTGGGTACCACCGTAGGCTTTCTTCGAAAGTGATGATGCGTTTGCGAGGAGGTTCATTAATCGACGATGGCGTATTGTTCGAGAAAGGAATGCCCCAGAGATGGGAAATGTGGTGTTCGCGGGCGTAGTAGTTCAGAATACCAGACAGTGCATTCATAATGTCCGATGGGAAAGTCAGTTTGCGAAAGGTGTACTCCTCTATGCACGCGTGAATCCCACCTGAAAAGGTGGGCGATGTTACCTGCGAGCAGATGCGCGAATCGAGAACTCGTGTCAAAATATCAGTTCGTGTCGTAAACTCGCTGTCAACATTGTCGTTGGATTCGAAGTACACCTGGCGGTCTGTGAAGAAGAGTCGGCGCTGCGCAAGAAGTCCTTCCTGGTAGGTCCATGCCCTCGAAGCCCAGATACTGGCATGGAGATCCTGAACGGTAGGTATCACTTGGAAGCATCGAGATTCTTCCAGGCCAAAAGCCGGACAAGCTGAACGTGGTCTGGATACGCCTGGCAAACCATGCTGAGGGCCTGTGCCCGCGCAAGCAATGAGTGTCAACGCCGAGGCGAAGTAGATGTCGTCCATTCGGTGGATCTGTTCCATATAAGTAACAGGGTCTTCCTGGGGAATACAGTATCTGTCGATCCACAGATATCGATACTGGAGAGAATTGCAAACCGTAATGCTGTCTTCTATGGTGCGGGGCAGCTTTGAAGGCATAGAAGCGCTGTGATCACCGACAGTCGCAGAATCTGTTCCATTCAGTCGTCGGGATCCGAGAACAGTGTCAGGTCTCCGAGGTGTTCCCCTCTTGATTTGACCAGAGGGCCGACCCCACACATAGCTGAGGGTGACATATTCTTCGGTGACAGGCAATGTTATCAGTCGTCGTGTCGTACAATCTATGACAATGAGCTTCAGATCCAGAATGCTTTTCCTCGCCCTTTCGTGGGACAAAATTCGCAAGCGTGCCAATTCCGATGTTCTATGCGAGGCCCGGGACTTCTTCCTCGATGGGAGTGATGGAGATGCCTGCAATTTGTTCTTGCCCGGTGTGGGTATAGAGCCCTTTGGCGAGATTGTAGAAGTCAACCAGTCAGATACCATCGCGAAATCCACCATTGGAAAAGTGGGATTTCGAGACAAACGCTCCTTGCCTTCAAGCAACACACACATGATACGTGCTTTTTGTCTGCTTGAATCAGGCCGGCTGGATTCGATGGCGAAACTGTTCTCGCGAATCGCATCATGTGGTAAGGATCTCGCGATAACACCGAACAATGTTTCTGAGAGATAGATGGATGTTAACTTGAACGCATCATGGCGTGAAAAGTTCGCTTGACGACTCGGTTCTACAGCACGGAGCAAAAACTGGCAGAAATTGCAAGTGTCGACTGCCCAAGACGAAGTTGGCCCTAGAGGATACTCTCTGCGTTCTGAATGCTCTGTAAAAGATTGATTGAGGAGCTCGTTGAAGTCAATCCTGGTGCACCGTGAGCACAGTCGATGTGAGCTTGACCCCAAGAAGAACGTCATGCTGCTGTTGTGAACGATCGCAGATCTGTGCGAATTGGTTGTAGTGCGATATGACTGCAGGCATCGATGCAAAGCGTACTCGTGAGGCTGCTGTGGTGGTGAAGTTCAACCACAAGCGAGTTTTCGATCGTGGCAATTGCTCTAACCTGCCCCACTATGATTGTTTTATTAGTGACACGTGATGGGCTCTTAGCCACTAACCATCAAGGTCAACGTAAGCATACCATGGCTCTTACAGCTATCAGAAGCAGCTAGGTAAGGCTGATGCTAGTCATGCTTTGTTGATGCTGTCCGACATTCTCGTGTAAGATACTGATGTCACCCAATATGTCGTTAGCCATGGTGCGACTTTCTTGCAGACGATGAGAGCCCTGGACCACGGGATAGGAGAACGTAGCCTGCACCTGGACTGGGATAGCTACTAGACTGCGCATGGGATGCTCTCAGAAACTCAATGGATTAGTGCCCCAAGTATTATAGCGAGTGCGCAGTGTGGGTCAATGGTGACATGAGACAACCACCAGGTATTCGTGGAGATGTATTGTGCAATGGGCCTTGGTGTGATGCGACGAATCCTGGTGGTATTCCTGTATCTCGGTCCGTGAACGACGTCAACCTAGGGCTTGGTAAGAGGTCTCATGGCGACCTTAGATAACACAAGAGACAAAAGAGATGCGTGATGGAACTCCTAGCGGTGGTGGATTCACTTGCTCCTGGGACCTCCGGGTGGGGGACAAGTAGCGATGCGCTCTTGCATGACTAGAGACAATACCACTGGATGATTTTGCTTCGTCGCTGAGCTGAGTTCCGGCATACTGTGTAGACAGTGGAGCTTCAAAAAGAACGACCCAAGGGCTGGGTTACTACGATCCTGAAGAACTTGGAAAGATAAGAGATCAAGCTTTGAGACTCAATGACCTTGCAGCAGCAGAGGGAGCTCGGCTGAGGAACCGTTGGTACGCAGGTGTGGGCGAAGAAAAACGCAAGAGTCCGATGGTAAGTACGATAGTATCGGGTCGCCGCGACAGTAAGTTCAGTATTGGGATCCGAGGTCATGTGGCCGGAGAAGGGAGGAATGAAACAAGTTCAGACGTCCAGTTGGAGGGAAGTCTCTCCGAGGCCCTGAAAGCACGTGGCGGTACGGGAGGAATTGGGAGGGCCGAATAGACGGTGATCGAGATGGCAACTTCTGGAAGGAGCGATAGGAAAGCTCCATTCGAGGCAATTGAGACGGCATGTGAAATGAGGATGGACCATCTCGGCCTGTCATGACTTTGCTCATTTCGCAGTCACAAGCGGCGCCAGGCCCACATTTGCACCAATAGGGCTGCGCTCACGCGTGGGTACTTTGACACCATCGCAACATCGAGCAGCCTCATCTCGCTTCAGTGTCAAGCTTTCGCCCGCTCCATGGACTCTTTCTGCTGATAAGGAGCGAGCAAACGCTGCACTGACACGATCTACATTGACAGTCAGGGGAAGGGGTTTGGGATTGGGCCCGACCCCAGAGTCTGAAGCTGATGCCGATGGAAGCGAATGCCGCGAGACTGGATAAATTGATTCCCGGAGAAACGCATATTGCTCGCACGCGGCAATTTTGATGTTGGGGACAAATGTGCGCGCATAGACAGTGAGAACGTGCAAAAGCCGTTGAGGCGGGCGGCGAGGCGACGCTGTGTAGCGAGCAGCCATCGACGAGATTGCGGCCGACGCACGAGATCAGCAACATGTGGTGACATTTTTAGACGCTGATTAGGACGCGGAGTCAGGCGAGCATGAGCACGAAGCGCTGGAAAGCTGATGCCGAAATGAAGCTGGCCAGGGAATCGCCGAAAACAGTCAGATGCGCCAAGGCGCTAGCGGTGGTCCCATGTCTTAATTTCCACGCATCCAACCGTGCGTTGTCGCTATCGATTCCACCAACTTCTGGCCGCCGGCCGCCTTGCCCTCGCACAGAGCGCCCACTTCGACGGCGGCGGCGCCAAACGTGCGAATGATGCTGTGCAAAGGCAATGACGTCCAGCCTTGCACGCTGTGGGATGCGCCCGCGGGTGGCCACGATAGCACCATGTTTCGTTTCGTTTCATGCAGGTGGCAGCACGTGAAGGGCGGTGAAGGCGTGGCGCCGAAATAGAGATCGCTGGGCGGGCTCCCCTGCAGCTTCTGCGACGCTGACATGGCGACAGAACCATTCAAGGACGCAGTAAAGATCTCCACGAAAAGAGGGCCTGGAGTGTCCACTGCGTCGTGTCGCTGCTCCAGCAGAGCCTGGATAAGGGGACGCCCCTGGCGATAAGTCCCGCCCTGTATGGAGCAGGCGGGCAATTGTTTGCTCTGCCGTCCAATATGGTCCCAAATTACCCTGCGGGCTGCTGACGCCTATGGGAGCGCAGAAGGTGCAATAACCGCCGGGCTGAGCTCCCGCACACGCAGAGAGCCTCGAACGAGCAGCAACAGCGCAGCATTCGGGGGCCGCTCATTTCGCGCAACACGAGCGGGCCCAATGCGCTTCACGATTAACCTGCCCATCGCGTGCTAGCGCCAGGAACGCACGGCTCCTCAGTGGCCAGCAGCGGACCAGGATAGCGCGGTGCCTGCATTAGCACAAACATCCGCCGGGCCACTCGCAGCGCCCAGCGCGATCAGCCCCTGGTCGACAATACCATCCGCCCCCTTTCAGTCGCCATCTCAGGCCGGTCCGCGCTACCGTGCCCGCAATCTCCTCTGCTACATAAGCCTTTCCTCGCTCGCCCTCTGGTATTTTCTTCACTTCACCAAGCCAACTCATCAGCTCAAGTCCTTTGACCCTTCGGTCTGTCCATTCGTTGTTACCAACTAATACTATCATTAATAATTCACCCTCGCCAACCAACCAACCAAACACCTTCAAACTTTTCAAGTTCAATCCCATAAATCAGCCAAAATGCGTTACACCATTGCCGTCGCTGCTTTCGCTGGCCTCGCTGCCGCCATCCCCCAGTACGGATACGGAGAGGAGGCCAAGCCCACTCCCACTCCTACTCCCGCCTACCCTGAGTACCCCAGCTACCCAGTGAGCTCCAAGGCTCCTGAGTACCCGGCGTACCCCGTCAGCTCTGCTCCCACCAAGCCTTCCTCCAAGGCTCCCGAGTACCCTGCCTACCCCGTCAGCTCTGCTCCTACCAAGCCCTCCTCCAAGGCTCCCGAGTACCCTGTCTACCCCGTCAGCTCTGCTCCCTCCTACCCCGAGCACTCCAAGCCTGCTGTCCCCAGCAAGCCGGTTTCTCCCTCCTCCAAGCCCTCCAAGCCTGAGGAGTCCTGCGTCAGCTCCACCACCATCACCGTCACTGTCCCATACCCCACCGGTACCCCTGTCCACCCCAAGCCTTCCGGCCCGGCTGGCAGCTACCCATCTGGCCCTGCTCCCTACCCATCCAAGCCCGTCGGCACTGGCTACCCCCCTAAGCCCGTTGGCCCTGCTGGCCCCACTGGCACCGGTGGCTACACCAAGCCTTCCACCCCTGCTCAGTTCACCGGCGCTGCCAACTCGCTCAACGCCGCTGGCTTCGTTGCTGGTGTTGGTGCTTTCGCCGCTTTCTTCTTGTAAACGTCAAACCTTTCAGCTGGAGCTTGCCTGTTTCGCTGGTAGGCTACGACGTTACATGATGCATAGCACTTTGGATCGGACAATATATTCGAGTAGATATCCTTGGTGTCGTAGAGGGTAATTGTAATTAGTCGGGGATGGTAGTTGAGAATAGCAGAACCTTGAAAACCTACAACCTTGTCCCACTTGCTTGTGATGTCTTGCTCTCTGCCTTCATCGTGTAAATTGTCTATCACGCGCTTCCCGAGTGAAATGTCGCCATCGTGTCGTAACAATCTTCTCCCCATCCCACGACGTCAAAGTAACCTCCCCCAAATCGTCGCGACCACTCCTCCCTTGCTTCCTCTGTGCTGCCACGCGCTCGTAACCCGCCCACGGCACCGCCACCCGCGCCCGACACGATAGCTGGAAGCAAGGCACGCAAAAGTCTATTTGGACTTCACTTCCCTCGTCGCACGTTATACACATCTATCATCTTGCTATTCCTCTCCGAAGACGCGTAGTGTGTGCGTTGCGTGTCTTACGACTATTTCAGACGTTGGATGCAGTAGGTATTGGTATGTTACAGGATTCGGTGAGATGCAGATGCATGTAGTGCACGAAATGATGATTTCCATAACACGTTGTGCGCACGACATGGGCATGCGGCATGGACATGCAAGGTGCAAAGCGCACGACGACGTTTCTGGATGTCGCACACGGTGCGGAAACGTGGATGCGGGACGTGGGCGAGGTAAGGGAGGCGAATACGGTGCGGCACTTTCTGAGCGACGAATCTGCTGTCTATGCGTGTATCGTGGATACCGCTGTCATGGCTGGGTTGTAGCTTTTGGCCATGTGATGGATGGGCTGGGGATGACCTTGTGTGAAAGGCGATTTAGGAGCTACTATTCGGACCGTTGTTTTGAGGCGAAGCTTTGGGGTGTTTCGATATCGCCATGTGAGCTGTTGGACCCAATTGGGCTCAGGGGAAAGGCTTGAATGGGGAGTTTTGGATGCGTAGGGTTGTTTGGAGCGGGAGGGAGAGGGCTTGAGCAAATGGGGAGCGTTGGCACAATTGACTTCGATGCTCTGCGAAATACTTTGCCATGAGGACGTTTTCCTGTAAAATTGAGGATCGAGTATGATATACGGTCCCTACATTTGACACGCTTTGTGGCCTCGATATGTCAAGAAGCGAAGAGTGGTGTTGTGTTTTGTCGAGTTGACATGTTGATTTGGAAAGATTTTTGGGATTGCCGAATGCACCAGAACATTTCGAAAATTTACCACATCCGCAAAACCTAGTGGAGAACGTTGAAACTCGAGTATGCTAGAGCACTGATAGGGATATCATGTTTACATGCCATAAATCGCCATGAAACTCACGCAAATGCTGTTTTCCGCATCGTGTGTGTAGCTTAGTCGCAGATCCAGCTTTCAAACGCAAGCACCGACCTGCATCAGATAGCGGTACTACATAGCTCGAGTACATAGATATTGATTAATTCTCTAGTTTAATCCGCTGTCCGATGTCGTGGTCAAGATCCAGTCCGGCAACTGAAACAATCGTGGAGCAGTAAATGACCTCACATCGCCCTCACAAATCCCTCAGCCTCAACATCCCACCCCTCCGGCCAAGTCATTCCTTCCATCCCATCCCATCCCGCACTCATCATCCCGACAGCAAGCAACAGGCCCGCCGCAGCAGGGAAATAAGGCGTAGGCACCCTCGTCCCACCCACCGGCATGCCAACCTCATCAAACGCATTATTTTCATCCAACAATTGCGCAACCGCGAGCTCTGCATCGCCTCGTCGCGCTTCAGTGATGGCGATGAGCGGGAAGTCCCAGCCATACGAGAACGGAAAGTTCCACGTCTCATGCACTTTCGCAACCGTGTTCTCAAAGACGGACGCGTTGAGTCGGGAATCGGGAGGGAGAAGGCCGTAGATACCGAGTATACCAGGATGGTCTTCTGTATACTCTGGCGTCGTCCACATATCTGGTATGCCCTCATACGTGACATAGGTCCCGTCTTCTACTGGGAATTTCGCAAGATGCTCATATACATGCGTCCATTTCTCTGGGACGGTCTGACTCTGCCTGACCCGCCATTTTGCAGCAACATCGAGCCCAAAGCGCCAATAGGCAAGCTCAAACGTCGGATTGATCGTTGCGTTGGGTTTCGTATTTTCTGAGACGGGATACATGGGTGGTCCGAGATCATAGACTCCCGTGGATGAATTCCAGAATGCATAGCTGGCCATAAAGTCCGCGATGCCAGTCAATACTTCATCCCACTTCTCCAACGTCGCGGATGTAGGGAACGAGCGATATTCCATCTCAGCAAAGTACATCGGGTGTGGTTGCTGCCATATCAAAAGGCTGTTGATCTCCCCTGGCGCAGAGCGACCGCTAGGATCACTCATCTTGCCCAACCTCGCGCCCTCGTAGCCTTGTCCTTCTGCGCGCTCATAGCTCGATGGCATGAAGCGCGAGTAGAAGCCGATGCTGCGATCGTACAAGTCCCACCTCGACCAGAACATCCAATGCGCGAGGTGCCAGAAGACCATTTCGAGATGGAATTTGCCGTACCATCCATTGTTGACGAGGCCGGATTCCTGGGGCGGGTCTTTGCCTGCGCCATTAATGGCAAGGAGATATTGCGAGAGTATGATTCGGCGTTGAAGTTCGGCGGCGGAAGAGTTGCTAGAGGTGGGGAGGGAGATGAAGGCGCCTATGGACCAGTACTCTGCCCACCATGATTTGGCTGCCTCTTGCACATCGCTGAATTCTGGAACGGAGGCCTGTGCTTGAGGTGCATATGTGACCGTGAATGTGAGTGTGTTTGCATCCTTGCTTGGGCTGAGGATGTATTTGTGTTCATCGTCACTCAAGCGTGAGATCGTCGCATCGTCTTCCCAGCCCACTTGCGCCACGTAAGTTGTCGCATCAAGTGTATGTTGGATTTCCGCTTCATGCTCCCGAGACCTCAGTGTCGTCGTGTGATTGGACGTAGCATTGAACAGGCCAACGAAAGGCGCATCGAACTTATTCTTTCCTGTCGCATACGGAAAGTCGATAAAGACGCTCAAGCACCCTTTTTGCAGCAGATTCGAGGATATGCTCACGGCCACCGTGTCTGTATCCGGGCTCGCGATCGTGGTAACATCAATCTTGGACCCGTTGTACGAAAAGTTAGACGATATCCTGCCCTCCCAGAGTTCCAACACTTGCTCTTTCTCGCCCAACAAGTCCTCAGTCACATTTCGCCCATCAAACCATAACCCAACTCTTCCCAAGTTGATGCGATGAGGATTCGCGATCATCCATTGGCTAATATTCGCTTGGTTCGGATTCGGCTGCGCATAGTTGACGAGTCGATCGTGCGTCCACCAGTCAACACCAGTGTAGTCGCTAGGCTCTGTCTGATTGGATGTTGTTGGTAGAGAAGAATTGTGCCAGCCCCAGGATGACAAGGTGTTGTGTGGCAGGAACGTTTGCAGTCCAGTGACGTCGGTGCCGAACGCGAAATTGCCGTTGCCTACTTGCACGGGGCTATATGGGTGTGATTGGTTGAGTTTGAGGTTGTATCTTTGGACGATGCTTTTGCGGTCAAGCTTGCATTCGGCGAGAGTACCCAATGCTAAAGTCAGAAATATTGCTTGCATTGTTGAAGAGGGCCAAATGGCGGTTCCTGGTGTTCTGGTTCAGGAGCATCGTTCTTCCAGAATGCTGTTCTGCAGGCGATTGAGAGTCAGCACGCATCTTTATCAACCGTTCTGCATGTCCGTCATTGCGATGTGGGGCTTTTACTGATCGTCCTGCGTGATGCGGGGTGCAAGGATTAAGTTCAAGCCCTTTCTGGAATCGACACGGGAATATGAACGGCTCGGGTTAGCATCAGCCCGAGGGGGGCTGCAAGTTGTGCTCGATAGCTCCGACATCATCAGATTGGAAAGAAAAGAGCACTTGAATATTCTACAAGCAATGATTTCCGGAGCATAATTGCCTTGAGCTTGGAAGACAAATCCCGAATGAAGTGACTCTGACCCTGCCAAGAATAGTATATCCAACAAACGATACTACTGTACATAATCTATTGGTACAAGATCAATCAAGTGCAATCAGAGAACAGGTAAGAAAACTTACACTTCTCCTTATGCTGCCTGCGTAAGTATCTGCGTCCTCCTCACAACGTCCAAATCTTTGCGAAAATCGACCATGCGTGCCTTGAAAATGCGTGTCAAATCCGCTACATTGGAGTTGAACTTTACTCTCTCCTCTTCGCTTGCAAAACCCAATCGCAGCCAATACATGTCCCGGACCTTCACTGCGTTGGCGTCGGACGTGGACCAATTCTCACCAATTGCGGCGAGGTTCCAGCTGTTCAAGCCACTTGTGGCATAGTAGCGACGGGCGAGTAAAGGAGTCCCGGACCTTTCCAGAACGCTGATAGAGCAAGTCCTCTTGGCGCTGCGACAGTCGCAACTATTAGGCTCAACCTTAGTGCGTTCGTCGAGTTCAATTACGAGGAACGACAATTGACCTGAGTCAAGTTGTTTGAGGAACAAGACAAGTCGTGGGGGTTCCGGTTGCTTCAACTGAATGGCCGTGCGAGAAGATCCCAGAGAGATTGGCTGTGTGTGCGCGAGGGACATTGAGCTGATGATGCTCGATGTCGAAAGAGATACACTGCTCGAAGTATGCGCGATGGACGCGCCTGACGGGCGGCGAGTGGGGTCATCACCCTTATCATCCCGACCGCAATTTCTCTCAAAAGCGGTTTTCTGCCAGAGCTGAAGGTTCCCGATCTCGAGGAGATCAGTGGCTGGCTTGCGAGACCATGATGTGCCTTTCTTCTTGGTATGTGGAAAATCCTGTCCGCGTGCAAGAGACTTAACACGAACTTGTTTCCTTTCCTTGACGCACCGATAACCAGTGATCAGGTGCTGCATGCGAAACAAGTCGGCCGCAGACCTGAATTCGGGAGTAATTCCATTGATACCATCTCGAGAGCTCTGTAATTTCATTGTCAATGAAGGCTTAACTCCAGCTGTATCTGTTGGCATGGAATAGATTGGGATGAGATATGCACGCCGTAGGTCAATGTTGAGCTTCTGGACCACTTAATACCGTTAGAGAAAGAACCTAGCAACGAGAGGAATGGCTCACCTCTGTCATTCGAGTATACACCAGAGTTGTGTGAAGCTTCGACCGTTGTATCTTCCACGCCCAAGGTACCATCTATGTTTGCTACAATCCGAAGCGTATGGGTTTCGAGATCAGGTAACACAGCTCTGGCGAGATGTTAGTCCTCATCGAACAACGAAATGGGGTTCTTACAAATCTAGAAGGACACCAAGATGGGCAACTGGTGTTGTCATATCGATGGAGGAGATCTTCGGCCATATCATAAAAGCCTCTTCTGGGAGCTGTAGTAGCATGTTGAGTTGTGGGCTCGGTGTCCGACTTGTAGCAAAGCGAGTACACTCAACTCGTAGCCTCTACGTGATTGGATGAGATAAGCAGATTGATTTATGTGCGAGCATGCAGCACTTACTCTGTCCATTTCCCTTACACATCTGTCGTACAAGTTACCCGGGCTTGTGCGCTGGATCTTCTTCCAGTCTTCGCTATCACGAATCTGGTCCATGATCCAAATACTCTTCATCAGGCGGAGGTAGCTCATTGAATCCATAGCTGCGAATATCTGATTGAATCAGGAAATGCTCTCCAACCTCATGTGGTTCCTTACCGCGTTGAAATGATAAAAAAACGCCTCCAATCCATCCTTCACAGAGATTAGGTCATTGCTGCTTGGATCGCTGCCTTGATTCTTCAACGCCACTTGAACATGCAATTTTCCCGCGAATTTGATCCGCAGAGCGGGTGGCACCTCAAGATCACGCTCGATGCGCGTGGCTGTGATTTCTGTAAGGGGATCCCGACCCAAGATGAGAAGTTGCTTGAGCTCTTGCAGGTGTTCAGCAATGTCCTGGTGTTGCTCCTTGTGTAGCTCTCTGAGTTGTGTCTGCACATGACTGCGCAGCATGTCATTAGTCTTGCGTTGAAAACATCGATACCTGTTACTTACATATTGAAGGGGTCGAGTACAAGAGAAATTTTCGCATTATGAAAGTTCAGACGGTCAGTCAGATGTATGACTTGCGGATCGATGTTGATGTTGTACAGTATGTTTGTGATGAAGCCATCTTTCTGTCGAAATTTGGTGCCATCATTGAGAAAGTCGCGACACGCTTCCAGCGTCAGGCGGAAGTTGCCAATTATCTCTGTCAACGATGTGACATCGTAGCTTGAGGGCCCAAATGTACTGATTCGCTCGTCATCAAGGCTCGTACGCGCTGTTTGGATGATGACTTCGATGGTGTTGAGACTGGAGTGCAGGCGGTGGAGCGCGTCACCAAACTCGATGTAGCGTTGTGCTAAGTCGAAATAAGTTAGATTCATCTCCGGTCAACCTTCGCATAGAACTTACGCGACGACTTCTCCTTATTGAAGCCTTTGTCGTATACATTCCAAGAGAGTTTGATTGCCGAGCCAATAAGACCAGCTACTCCAATATCAATTGCCATATTGTGTAGACGTCGGCGTGATGTGCGCGTAACACCTGTGCCTCTCGGGGTGGATTGCCACGCGGAACCCACGAGGCAGCGCCTTCTTAAGGGCACACGACGCAAGGGCAACCATGCCCCTGACTCACAGTCTTACAGGATGGAGAAGTATTATCAGAAACCAAACTCCTTTTCCATACATCCGGGGACGATGTTGTGAAGGGTGCATGCACTTAGCCCCGAGATTTCGTTTCAGCCTTGCGCCACAGGTGAGATTGACGGAAGTTGTAACTTCTTCTACTCGTCTGCACATTGAATGTGGAAAGGCGGGACAAGGGTTTGACTGGAATCGCAAACTCAGAGCGGTGTCACTTTCGATTATGGCACTATGTCCGCACCTTTTGCGTGGGGTGTGGTGTGAAGGAATGTCGCAGCATTCTGCATGTCAGCAATACCCTGCGCTAATTATCCGACTGAAAGTATCTATTTACATTCACTTGTGTCCTCACATTTTGTTGTGTGTAACGACTGTCCTGCTATCGTAAGTTTCCAATTCATTTCGCGCCCCTCATCCTTCAAGCTATCCTATCGATAACAGCCCGGTCACCATGGTGGCGCTGGACGGCGCTCAAAGTGTTCGTTCGAGCAATAGCAGTCTCTCCCTAAGTGAAGATGATCGCAGATACTTGGAGGCGCTCAACGACAGAGATCATGTTGTTACGAAGAACACGAAACACCCTTTAGGTCTCTTTTCGGTCGTCGCTTTCATCCTACAGCAGGTCATTGGTAAGTATTTAAGTCTCTCCAAGTGATGGTATCTAACAACTCTCTGAAGGTACGGGTATTTTCAGAACACCTTGGACTGCCATCCACGCTACCCAAAGCGTCGGTCTGACAATGCTCTTCTGGCTCTTCGGCGCCTTGACAGCTGTGGCTGGTACAGTCATATACATCGACTTCGGCCTCACCATACCCCGTCACAGCATTGATGGCCAGGAGGAACCAGTTGTACGCAATGGAGGCGACTTGAATTATGTCAGTGAAGTCGAAGACATTGTTTGGTACCATATCTAACGCTGTCCAGGTCAGCCACCTACTCAAGCGTCCCAGATTTCTCGTATTGTGTCTCTACGCCGTCAATTACATTTTTATGGCCTCCAGCGCTGCCAACGCACTCTCATTTGGCGACGATGTAATTGGCAATCAGGGCATGGATCGTGGTGCTTTGAAGGATGCCGCCGCACGAGGTCTTGCTATCATTGCCGTAACACTTCCGTGTTTCTTACACGCTTTCACTCGTAGGGGCGGCATCATTCTGAACAACATGTTTGTCATTGTGAAGCTGGCGATCTTGTGCACATTTCCCATCATGGCTATTTGTGTTCTGGCTGGCGTCGTGGACTCGAATCATGCGCAGCAGAATCTCAGCCTGTCTAATTCCTTCTCTGGCGCCCGATCAGATGTGGATAGTTACACGCAAGGCATACTGGCTGTGCTGTATGCTTACAGCGGTTACAACCAAGCCAATTACGTACGCCACTTCTCCTTCATATCTGTGGCGCTCTTGCTGACTTTCATGCAGGTCCTATGCGAAATTAATCAGCCCAGGAGAAATTTCAAGAGGGGAATAATCATCGCAGTAGGACTGATATGTGTTTTGTACATGCTCGTCAATCTGAGTTATGTTAGTATTGTGGAATCGGCGTCGATGAACATATTACAGAACTAACCCTACGGCGCAGATGATCGTCGTCAGTAAAGAGCAGCAACTGAAAGCCACCGATATAGCTCTTGAGTTCTTTACCAATGTTATCGGACATCAACACGCGCAGCGACTACTTGCAGCCTTTACGACAACAAGTAGCCTCGGCAACATTGTTGGCATGACTTTCACGGCTTCCAAAGTCAAACAAGAAATCGCAAAAGAGGGTGTCATACCATTTGCCAAGTTTTTCGGAGAAAACAGGATGCTTTTCGGCAAATCTCGCCATGGGAACGGTACTCGCAGACCTGAACCCACCCCACTCGGAGCACTCTTTCTCCATTGGCTGTTCGCCGTTATCTTGATTCTTCTAACGTGGCCAGCGAAACCTGCGTCCGCTTACCGCATCCTAGCCAATCATTATGTATACCTAACGGATGTTGTGCCAAGTTTCATCATGGCCATTGGTATGCTATATCTACGGTTCTTCACGCGATGGTCGACCAAGTCACTCGTGCCATCGTGGTTGAGCGTTCTAGCTGCGTTTGTATACGCTCTAGCGAATGGGTTCCCTCTTGTTGCAGTCTGGATACCACCAACGCATTCTTCTGGCGACGTTTACGACCTTATTCCAGGCTTCCCGTGGTATATGACTGGGATGTTATCCTGGATATTGCTTGGTTTTGGTGTCCTGTACTGGCTGTGCTTTCGATATGTCTTGCCACGCGTTGGTGCGAGGAAAGGCAAAGAGTTTGTGGTGGAACGAGAGCCAGTCTTCCGGATGCAGGATGGCGAGCGGGTACAATGGCATGAAATTGTATTGCATAGCTGGATTGTAAAGTCTGAGCCCGAGAAAAGGCACAGCTACGTGTTGGACGATATGTAATAACGACAAAGAGGGGACCTGCAATGCGACACAAATAAACATTTCGAGGCTTCTTCTTCACTGTGATGTTCTTAGGCCGACTAGAACTATCCAATCATTGTAATCTGAGCCATCACAGATATGGATGGCAAGAGATTGGACTGCGTTTGCTTGACTTGGAATGAAACGGGTTTTGCTTTCTTGAAAAGCTTAGGGGCACAAGATTCCAATGCTTGGTCGGGGTTGAAAATTGAAGGAGAGCACCTTAAGAAATTTGCGAAGGGATAGTATCTGTGGAGTATCGGTAGAAATTGTGTGGCTAGATGCAGTATACTGAGTAAATCGGAATGTGCAGATTGACGGCTGGGATCCCGCTCTCAATCATGAAGACATGGGACGGTCTTGAAATGGCCATACTCTCGCCCAATGTTCTCTTTCTTGTGGCGTCCTCGACTCCGCTTCCAAAAAGGCCAATCTTGCACTCTCAAGTCTCTCAGACATGATCTCGTATTCTTCTGGTGGCACGGCCCCATCCCATCCTGTGTATGCACCAACCTCTTGTATGACACAAGCTCTGCGTTCAATGTCTAGCTCCCACTTGCCCAACTCTTCCTGTTGTGTCTCAAGTTCCGTGTCTGTATACTTGAGCGGACACGGTACTTCATTGTCTTCTTGTAGATTATTCTTGACGACTTTGCTCCATGTTTCAGGCTCTGCGAGTTGCGCAAGTAAGATTTGAGCATACGCTTCGCCATCATCGAAGATAGAACCTACCAGGGTCATGATTTGGCAGGGTAGCGTGTCGCGACAGCGCAATGTGCGGAGCAGATCTGGTGCTTCCTTTTGGACAAAGATCTGATACAAGCCCCATATAGACTGAGACGTATGCAGAGACTGTGATTTCTCCTTGGCTTCAGGATCTAGCTCTGCGAAATTGGATGGCAGTTGTGGCAGCTTGAGACCTTCCAATATCGGGCCATCGTATTCAATCAACGAAGGATAGTGAACATGCAAGAATGCAGGACTGAGATGTACTCCCTGCCAATCGATGGTCCCTGTTATTTGCGTTGGGTACTCTTCGTTTACAAAGATGTTGTCGGAGTGGAAGTCGTTGTGCCACAACATGGAGGCGATATGAGAATCGTCCTTCGGTATGAGGTATGGCAGTACCCGACTATAGTCTTGAATGACGGCTGCTTTAGCAGACTTTGACGTACGATAGCCCCCTGGTCCGTTGAGAATACCCTGCTGACGATCGGCTGGAAAGTCAGAGAATGTATTCAAACATGAGGTCTCCCTGTCCACGATCGCTTTCAAATCATCCTTTGCCGATGTCCCTAGAACAAGAAATTAGTGGCATGGGTCTAGTGCCTGCTTAATAGCGCTAAAGACTTACATGGACCGCGATGAACATCGACCTCCCCTCTTCTGTCGTCGAACCAAGTCCGGCTAGTAGTTGGGCCAATGCTGAACGTGCTATCAACTTCTGTACCTCAAATTTCTGGAATATCTTTACTGTAGTAGAGCGAGCCATAGTAAGAGAATCGAGCCTGAGCCAGTTGTGATGAGGAGGTAGCCAACTGTCTTACGATGTCAACTTTCTGTTTTCCAGAAAGATCATCCCATAACCGCCCGAGCTCAATACCACGACACTTCTCCATGATCATATACTCGGCGCCAACAGTGTTTTCATTTGCTTGTGTGCTGTAAGCCAGCACCTTGGGTACAGGGATCTGAAGGCGATTGTGGACCTGTGTAACATGTCAGCTAAAACAATCAACAGCCCAACCTGCTTTTACATAATCCATAGTTGCTACTTCGGATGCAGTGGTGAAACGCGATTGACCTGCATTTGGGTTTGGCAATCGAGCAATGACTTGACGTCCGTCCTGCATCTCTACCACGAAAGTCTTGTTGAAGTTGCCTTCGGGCAATTTTGTGACTTCTGCGCATTTGGCCCCGGAGCCTACGGCATCTTCAGCAGCGCGAATAAGCGCTTTGAGATTGAAATTTAAGTATCGGCGTTCAAGTTGTTCTCGCTCGTTCCAAAGCCAACGTTGGCCTTTGTGGCTGTGAAGGTCGTCTTCTAAGACTTCAGATGGGACTCTGGTAGTGCGAGTTCCTTCCTGAACAGGCCGACATGCATCTTGCGTATCAGTTCTAGTGGTAATAACTCCTACCTCACGCTTTAAAAATGCAGATGAGATTATGCAGCCATATATGCGTCTCGATAGCCATTGCGGAATGGTGCGCCGAGCTATGGACAAGGGCGATGGTTTGAGCAGGGATGATGATAGAAAGGACACCATTATGGGGACCTCAATGAGATCTATAACTCGAAAACATTCATGATGCAATGTGACGATGGTGGGAGAGATCTACATCGAAGCAGGAAAATGACCTGAGGCGCGTGAGCGGAAGCGCGTTGATACGCGAAATGACATTCTTCGAACATCCCCGACAAGGCGCATGCGCTGAAGGATCGTAGTCACCTGTCACTTGCGAAACATAGGTAGATTGATAAAGGATCGAAACGCCACAACAGTGACCAGTGAAGATAATTGTATCGACACTGTGACAGGCTGTCTTCTTGCACAAGTGATGACGCGTTGGACCCCACAGAACATCGGCTACCGGTAGCGCATGACTCGCGCAGCACCAACCACCCCCTAATTCCGATGTGGCTCCTCGAATCTTGCCTCAACTCAGCATGTCGGCGCTCACGAGCGCCTGCAACGGTACCTGACAGACGAGAAATGTTTCTCATCTTTTCTTAGAGCCCTCTAATCAGTTGCAAACAGGAAGACGTCTTATTTGTCATCAGTCTTCAGCACTCGAGTACCTACAACGACGTGTTGAATGTCGAACACGCCGTGTCATTTTCGCTCATATGTACCCACATGTGGTATCAATTTCACACGTCTTTGGCCACACTTAGTGAGAGCTGTTCATTCTCTCAGGTAGGTTAAACCCGGACAGGCAAGTTACAAGCCAAGATCGCTTGAAGCAATCCGTCTCTCAGATCAGTTTACAATCGCAGATTTGAACAGGAGCGACATTGGTTTTATGATCAAGATCTCATTTCTTTTATACGCTACGGGCAATGGCAGAAGATATGTTGAATATCTATACAGCCATACTCTATGTAGTTACAGACTATCGAACAGGTCCAGTGCAAAACCATTCCCCTTCCCACCAGCCAAGATTAGACAGCATTCTGACCCACAATCCTTCTACCAGGGGTCGTTTGGCCTTCCAAGCGAGTGTGTGTCGTCATTCCCCTTCAATACTACTCTATTGAACAGTTAGCATCTGCACAGCCAGCTGTGAAAGAGATCAGTCTTACCGCCCTTTGTTGGGCCAGAGCCAGGGCCAGCATTACCCAATGGGTGTTCTCTGCAGTGGCGTACCTCGCACTCTTTGTAACCCGGAGGGACCTCCATTACACCAAGGTCGCCGCACTCCTTCTCGAGCTCTGCACGATAGACGGGATCGTTGCGATCTTTCTCACTATACAATGGTCAAGATAATGCATGACCATGCGTTGGGACAGGCACTCACGGGCCATCACAAGCATCCGATCCCTCTGTAGGGCCAGAACCAGGACTAGAATGACCTAACGGGTGTTCTCTGCAGTGACGCACCTCGCACTCTTTGTAACCCGGAGGGACCTCCATTACACCAAGGTTGCCGCACTCTTTCTCGAGCTCTGCACGATAGATGGGATCATTGCGATCCTTCTCACTGTGTAACCTTAAGGTTAGAGATGACACGTAGATATGGGTCGGAAGATACACTTACGGGCCATCGCAGGCATCCGATCGCTTTGTAGGACCAGAACCAGGACCAGAACGACCCAACGGGTGTTCCCTGCAGTGACGCACTTCGCTCTCCTTGTAGCCAGGAGGAACATCCATCGCACCAAGTGGACCACACTCCTTCTCGAGCTCTGCACGGTAAAGAGGATCGTTGCGATCTTTCTCAACTGGAGCAGCAGAAACAGTTCCGACGGCCGCAAGGCACAAAGCAATCAAGTTGATGTTGAGCTTCATAATGTACTAATTCACATGTTAGTAGAAGCAAACAGAAAACCGCTTTCTTGCTCACGTTTGATTCGAGTATTGGTAAACTATAAAGATTGAAATGATGGATGAGGTGCTGAGATGATGCTCCAGGAAGTGGTTCTACAGCAAGGCTTATATGCACACTCAAAGCATTGTATAGAGAATGGTGTAAGTTACGTGCTCATTCATTCGCGTGTTCGGAATTACGGATAACTAGGGATACACGTATGTTTCCACGTACACACACTTTGGGCTGTTGTGTCCTGTCCACCAGGCAGCAGGATGCCGCTCTACTCCAAGGCCTCTTGTAGGATTTGAAGCAAGGTTAAGTTGTCATATGAACGCGCTTGTATGATTTAGTCTCTAACGTGGCTGTGTGTGTTACCAGATTTGGCACACCCGCTCCTCCAGCTTTCGGTGCGCATGTATATCCTTTCCTAATTACATTCTACACCTGTTACGTAGCGTAGGCGAATTGTCACATATGGCTGCCTCACAACGAGCGACAAGGCTGACCGTTTGCCCTGCCCCACTTTACCATTACTCGGTGCTCGCCAGGGTAAACATAAGGCACTCTTGGCTGGCGCATCTTGTTACCTTGTTCAGTCGCACGGGTGAGGCGTACTGCCAAGGCTCGTATAGGCTGATGCAGAGCGTGCCTACAGGAAGATCTTCATATCGACTTTTCCACACCATCTATGCATGTGTAGAAGCAACATCTCAAACCTCGAGATCAAAGATTAGGCGTCGAGACAAAGATTAAACCGTATGAACCAGAAGTCTTCTGTAAGCAAAGAAATGTTGCAATCATTACTTTCGCCGATCAAATATCACTGGACCCACGACAATGGTTGTGATAGCCGCTTTCCCGAGATGCGGTCACAGCCGCAGTTCATAAGTGGCCTCTGGGCCTACGTCTGCACCCTGGTCACATTGTTCGTCTCTTAAGCACCGCAGCCACGATCCTCTTCAATCCTTCTTGGTCCACCAGAAATGACGAGTCCTGGACCAGTTGAGGTCAGGATCGACAGGTGGGTTTAGGAATCCCGACGACAATGCCGCATCGTCGTGCGGGACAAGATGCGACGCGACTACACAGTAAGTCTCTCGGCGAAGGATTGTACAAAAGTGGAGTTTGAATGTACTATTGTGGTTACGTGTACGATGCCGCACACAAAAGCACCGAGCCGCACGAGGCAGAATCTTACCGTGTCCGTGCACCTAATGCACGCGAACACCTAATGCACGCAGAACACCATAACAACCACCCCCATACATGAGG